>CM059308.1:3186086-3261086 GCA_030340665.1 Neosalanx taihuensis
CCTGTTGAGACATTCAAGGGAACGCATTCTGAACCGAGCTAAGCTGTTTGAACCGTGGTTTGGTTTCAACCTTATACGACACGGCTGTAGAGAGTGTTAAAGAGCTCTGCTGTTTTTGCATCCTCTCCTCTCTTTCACGCTTGAACGCTCACCGTAGGGTCAGCGAACGCATATCTAGACCCATTCAACCCCCTGTGAGTAGTGATGCTTTGAGGAAAGGACACAGGAAGGGGTTCTTTTCAAAGCCGCTCAAACACAACCTCCCCGTTCATCAAACTAGGAACCTCTTCATTTGTTCTTATTGTTTCAAATTTCAAGCCAATAAGACTAAATCGTCCTTTATTAGTCTCGCAAAGGAGACATTTCAGTTTGGTACAGTACAGCACTCAGAATAACAATAAACATATATAAAAGAAGTACAGAAATGTATAACTTGGTAGTCTTAGTGCTGTACTGGACCCTGCTGCTGTTGTAAACTGCAATTCCCCCACAAATAAAGGATGATCTTATCTTATAAAAGTAAAACTATAAAGGATGTATAAGATCTATGGCAGCTCTGGCGCAGGCTTGTTCGTGTTGTTTACCTCAGTGTTCCCAGAGGCATGAGGGTCAGTCATAGCTGTGTGTGATTTCAGTTTGTGCTGAGTCTGTTTCCAGCAGCTGACTGCCATATTGTTCTGCTCCTTCTCCTCATCTCTGAGAGAAACTCTTCAAATGCTGCGTCTGACCTGCTTGTTTTTTTAGTATTTTTATATTCAGATCTCATCACATCCTGTACATTCTTTGTATTTTTTTATATACATTTCTGTACTTCTATACTTTTATACTTCTATACTTTTATATAAACCTTATGTACCCGGCTGTTGCTAAATTAAATTTCTCAATTGCAAGACTAATAAAGGATGGTCTTATTGAGTGCTGTGTCCGTCCTGTGAGGGCTTTGAGGTGTTTTGAGGTGTTTTGTCTGAAAGCTTGTGTCCTGTTTCAGAGACAAGGATGATGGTCGGAGGCAGGACCGGCCCATGACTTCAGGTCACATGACGGGTGAGTCTGTTTCTGAGGTGTTTTTCTGTTCGATATTTCTTCTGAATGTCTGTTTTTGTAAAAGAAAATCCTGTCTTTTGTTTCTCTGTTCTGTGTTATGTGTTCAGTCACTGTTTAGTGTCTTTTTACTCTGGAATCCAGGGGCCTCATGTACAAAGACTTGCGTGGATTTCCTACTGAAACTTGGCGTACGCCAAAACCCAGAAACTGTCGTACGCACAAATAAATTCAGATGTATCAAAGTGTGCGTAGGCATGAATCCAAGCACGTTTCTTTTGTACATCACAATCACCGTGGAATTGAGCGCACATGCAGAGGTGCCGAACTCCTCCCTGTCCACGCCCCCATTTAAATATGCAAATTAATGTAAATAGGCCCTGGACCTGAGATTTCCCTCTTGTGTCTCACATTGCGCATGCTTTTTATGAGATCAGGGCCGACTCTTGGCATAGGCGACATAGGCGGTCGCCTAGAGCGCCATCGGTTGGAGGGGCGCTGCCAGGCACCCTTAATCATGCCGTTTTGTGTGAAGACGTTTTATTAAGTAGAGCCGGCCCTGGATCAGATAAATCAAAATGAGTAGAGGGAAGAAAAGAGTCAATCAGTGGCTTGATAGAAAGCTTTGCAGCTCTAATTTCAATAAAATAAAAACATATGAATGCACACTTGCCCAAATGTGCATTTCGCTGTTTTACTTATGAGCCCGTTATTGTTTGCAAGTAAATCCTTGCGTTCCCTAAAAGCTTGCTCACGTCGGATTGCACCATTTGCAAGGTCCTTAAACAACGCTAACGCTGCCATTGTTAATACCATTTTCTTCATCACTTTGCGCATGCTTTTATATTCACCTATACTATTACAAACGCCTGGGTGTGTAAATTGTTCATGACGGTGTCTCTGATGTGCACATCACTCTGATGACTGTTTTCACATTATTAACAGTTTCCCAGCATCACCTCTAAGTGTCGCCAAATGAACAATAGCTGTAGAAACGTGCGTACGACAGCTATGAAGTTGGTGTGGGGCACCGCACATTTCCACGGTCATTTCAGGTTTGATACATCTGAACGTGAGCGTGGGAAAGGACGTACGCCACGTTTTTGTGCGTACGCAACCTTTGTACATGAGGCCCCAGGTGTTTCACATGGTATGAAGAACACTTACACCAAATACCTCTCTCCCTGTTCCCTCCCTCTCTCTCTCCCTCTCTCTCTCCCTCTCTGTTTTCATAACGGCGTTTTTCTTCTACCTCTTGTTAAATAAATATCTTACTTCTTTTTATGATCCGAGGCCAGTCCATACAAGGTTACGTTTAGACCAGTTAGTTGTTAGTGGGAACTTTACAAGGAATGCCTCTTATAACTTGCCCTGGTCAATGAAGTGTTTGAAAGTGGCCCAATCCCTCCATTCCCTGTGTATATTTGGACTTAATGCTGGCGTCAGACGTGTGAGTGTTGTGTAATTTGGCCTCTCAGCTGCCCTGTACCATGCAGCACTATGACTCTGGGACCAAACCCAATACACATCTTCTCCAAACATTGAAGAACCGATTTTTTAATAATCTTTAATAAGCCCACGCTGTGATTTAAGGAACTGGCAGATGGTTCTGCTCTGCCAACGGTCCAGTGATTGTACCCCATGGGACTTCACATGCACGCACACACTTGCACACATACGCACACACACATATCCACACGCACACACGTGTAAACACAAACACACACACACACAAACATATCCACACGCACCCATTCACACATGCGTAAACACACTAAAACACACCCACACACAAACACACACATGCGCTTACACAAACAAATTCAAACACTCGCTTACACAAACACACACTCACATGGACGATCCTGTTTAGTCTTCTGAGAAACTAAAACACACATCATTGTGTTCCTGTATGAATACTTCTGAAAATACTTCTGTTGTGTGAAAACAGATTTGGCTTGAAAATGAACCCTGTTATTGATCTGAATCGAACTGAAATGGTGTCCTCTTCCCTGTGTGTCCCAGATTCCCCCGGTGAGGCCGAGCGTCCTCCACAGATGCACAGCCTGAGAGAGTTTGAGCGGGTAAGGGTCCTCCAGCCTGTCTGCCTGGAACACTGCCTCAGCCTGCCTGTGGTCCCTCATAATAAACACGTGTGTTTGAGATGATTGCATAGCAACACAACCTCAGTGCTGAATGAGAAGTGTGAGATGTCCTGGTCTGTGGAGCTCTGCCTCGTTCTTTTCTCCTATGGTGCTGATAACATCTCTCTGAAACAGCCCACACACACACACCCATATGCTTTATAACATTCACAGCAACTATATCAGCATCGCAATCATCCATAAGTAAGACTGTGGAGCTGTGTGTGTGTGTGTGTGTATGTATGTATGTATGTATTAATGTGTGTATGTACATGTATGGGTGTGTATGTATGTATGTGTGTATGTGTGTATGTGTGTATGTGTGTATGTGTCTGTGTGTGTGTGTGTGTGTGTGTGTGTGTGTGTGTGTGTGTGTGTGAGTGTGTGTGTGCAGCACATGTGAGCTGTGCACCCACCAGGCAGTGCTGGCTCTCTGCTCCTCCACCAGGGTAATGGCTTCTGGGAATGCCGCCAAGCTGCTATGGTTCTGATACACCTCCAGAAGTGCCTGCTTCGATTATCATACTCTCTCAGTGAGGGGCAGGACAGGGGCGTAGGGGGTGGGGGGTGGGGGTAACTTGAAGTGGTAAACAATTCAGGTCTAATGAACACTGAAGACGGAGATTTTTTTGCGGCTGAGATTCTCTGCCCTTAACTCCTTCTGACGCTGAGCATGCTGGGAGTTGGAGTGCAGGATCCAATCCGATGCACCGGCTCTGGAGACAAGGCCGTCTGCCTTTGAAGTCGGTGGCAGGAGGCAGGGAACGGTTCACTGGAAAGATGAGTCACGCTATGCAGATACAGCCCTGGTGGAGGGGGAGGGAGGGGGAGAGGAGAAGAGGAAGGGAGTGAGGGAGAGGTGGGAGGAGAGGGGTAGGAGGGAGGAGGGGACGGAGGGAGGGGAGGGAAAGGGAGGGAGGGAAGGAAGAGGGAGGAGGGGAGCTGGCTAGACACAGCATGGAAAACTGAGGAGACACAGATAGAACCTGAACTTCCATGTTGTGTAGTGATGGGTGTGTTGGTGTGTAGTGTGTGGAGGAGAGAGATGTCTAGCTGGTACTGGTGTGTCGTGTGTGGAGGAGAGAGATGTCTAGGTGATACTGGTGTGTAGTGTGTGGAGGAGAGAGATGTCTAGCTGGTACTGGTGTGTCGTGTGTGGAAGAGAGAGATGTCTAGCTGGTACTGGTTTGTCGTGTGTGGAAGAGAGAGATGTCTAGCTGGTACTGGTGTGTCGTGTGTGGAGGAGAGAGATGTCTAGCTGGTACTGATGTGTAGTGTCATCTGTAGTGTGTGGTTTCATCTGTAGTGTGTGGTTTCATCTATAGTGTGTGGTTTCATCTGTAGTGTGTGGTTTCATCTGTAGTGTGTGGTGTCATCTGTAGTGTGTGGTGTCATCTGTAGTGTGTGGTGTCGTGCTGGCAGTTGATGCATATTTGCATGAATTTCCATATAAAGAATGGAGATGAATGGTGAAGAGTTCCAGGTGGATGAGCCATAGTGAGGCCATGCTACAGTAATGGTACAGCTACAGCAAAGTTACAGCACATTTCATTTTCTTTTCTTTCAGCGTTGAATTTTTTTCACATTTGGCCAAGAATCTTGGTTGTTTGAGTAAATGGATCCACATTGTGAGGGGATTTAGTGAGTGTGCGCACGAGTGTGTGTGTGTGCATGAGTGTGTGTCTGTGTGTGTGTATGTGTCTGTATGTGTGTGTGTGTCTGTGTGTGTGTTCGTGTGTGTTTTTGTGTTAGTGCTCTTGTCCACATTTGTGTCCGTTTAAAGAGTAAATCTTTTCCCTTCTCTGGCTGAAAGAAATCTTAACTTGCCAAACTAGAATTTGTAACTGTCAAACTTTGCTGGGCTGAAAAACCTGAGGTTCTGGGGAAATATCCGAACATCAAATACCCTTTCTCAAATAGCTTTTATTAGTCCATTTGCGAAATTGAAAGCATATGCCGTCCTATATATAAAGTGAATTCAAAACCAACCACAGACACATTTCAATTGATATAAAAGACAGAATTGCGTATAATTTCAGCCATTAAAACCTCAGGACAAATTACAATTGCTAATCTGTTATTTTGCCCTTATGCTAAACGTACGGTCCACCCAAGCCACATTCGAGAGGTGAGAGTCGTCAAAGTTGGATTACCGTTGAAAAACGGCAATCTTACACCATGTGCTCCAGCCAACACACCCACGCACTCAAAAACCTTCTAGATCCTTCCATCCACTGAGCTGAAAGCGTATGAAGCGTCGCCTCGTTTGTTCCTCTCCATCTCTTGCTTGTTATCTCTCTCTCTCTCTCTCTCTCTCTCTCCTGCCTGGGGTTTGTTAAGATAAGATAAGAGATAAGATCTTCCTTTCTTTGTCCCACAGTGGGGAAAATGCAGTTTGCAACAGCAATACACTACAGCACTCAAGAGGAACAATAAAAAAAAAGAAAAATACAAGATACAGAGAAGCATATAAAAATACCTTAATATATTAAGATGTTGTTGTCGGGGGGGAAAATAGGTCAGCGTTCTCTGTGACTAGAGCTCAGCTTAGACCCTCCATTCGCCGGCTGTGTTACACGACTACGCCTGTGTGGAAACGAGGAACGTTCTGGAACGCTGGCGAGGGGATGCAGGGAGAACATTTCAAGGAGACGGGAGACAGATGCTTCGCAGCGGTTCCTACCGTCATCCACCCGTCTCCAGAGTCTTAGCAGACAAGAGCTTCGCCCTGCCTGTGTGTTTGAGAAGCGAAGGAGAAAGAAATCATACAAACATGAACTCTGCAAACAAAACAAAATTCCTCTCCATTATGTGATTTCACTGAGGCTGAACTCCTTATATGCGTTTGTAGTACTGTTATTTATTCTCCAGATTTTGAATTCCTTCAGTCAGCGCCTTCAGTTCCACGATAGGACGACGTGGACACATGATTATCCCCCATCGTGGTATTTAGATGCGGTTCATCCCACATTAAACACAGAACTTCGAATCGCCGATTATCATCATCTTTCCGTATGTTTGTGGTTATATTTAGAGCGGAGTGTCTTTAACCAGCCAGACAGTCTGCCCCCTTGTTGCCCTCCACCTTATTGCCCTTCCCCTTATTGCCCTCCACCTTACTGCCCTCCACCTGGCTGAGTAGATCTTGGCTGAGAGGTCGATAGGAGGCCGGGGTCGTCCTTGGTAACCGTGCTGCTGACCTGCAGGTCAGGTTTCCGCGGCAGCAGCACTCAGACTGGGCTGAGAGGGACCAGATCGATACAGAGGAGATCGTCTTTCTGCTGATCCACTCACACACTTCCTGTGGACACGCTCTCTCTCTCTCTCTCCCTCCCTCCCTCTCTCTCTCTCTCTCTCTCTCTCTCACTCGCTGTCTCTCTCTTGCTCTCTCTCTCTTTCTCGCTTTCTCTTTCCTGCTGTGTGTGTGGCGTCAGCGCCTCCAGCTGGTAATGTTCTGCTCACGAAGCTGTGGAGAGAGAGAGGGAGGAGAGAGAGTGAGAGGGAGAGAGGAAGAGAGGAGAAGTGAAGGTAGATGAGGAAGAAATAGAGTGAGAGGTAGAGCAAGAGGGAAAGAAAAATGGAGAGAGAGAGAGAAAAAAGGTGAAAGAGATAGAGAGAAACGGCGAGAGAGAGAGAAAAAGGGAGAGAACGAGAGAGAGAGAGCGCGAAAAAGTAAGAGTCCTAGACTGTTTAATTGAAGCCAGCCGGGTGCAGTAAATCTGAGGTCGTCTCCAGTGGGTCAGAGACAGCATATTGAGTTGATCATGGCGTCGGTCATGGATGATAATTGTTGAGTTAATGTGTTAGAGGTAATCTCCCCTCCACACTCCCAGTGGAAGGATTCACTGTAAAATGGCCTCCCAGTTTTACATGTAGTCTGTACAGAATGGCAGTTTGCTTGTAAAACAGACATTTATTAAGATGCTATTGATTTGACATGTACAGAATATAGACCGCTCTGTGGTTTGTCTTTAGATCTAGTTGTGTCTATGTGTCCTGTGCCTGACAGGCTAGCTTGAAATCAGCTTTACTACAGGTGGAAGGCAGTGTCAGTGTGTGCATGTGTGTGTGGGTATGTGTGTGGGTGAGTGTGTGTGTCTGTGGGTATGTGTGTGGGTGAGTGTGGGTGAGTGTGTGTATATGTGTGAGTGTGCCCCGATATCTGTGTGACCTTATGCTCATTTTCTGCGCTGAGGATATTTATGTAGTGCATTTCAACATTTCCCGTTTGCCTCCAGATCATATGGAAACAGTTACAAACAGAAAAGAAGGGAGGAAAAAAAGAGAGAAAGAGTATTTTTATGAATCACTCTTGTATTTAGTGGCTAACTGGATCCAGCAATTACTGTACAATAAAGCAAGCCTTTTCTACCCAGGGTCAAACAGCCAAAAAACCACATTGGGTACACTCAGTAAATCTGACCAATCACCTTCCAAAATCTCTGGAATACAACGAATGGAAAAAGAGAGGGCAAACATTAACAGTCCAATCCGCTGATTTAACGAGACGTGAGGTATTGACTGACCCGTCTAGCCCTGTACTTGAGTGACGGCACAATCGACGCTCGTTTGTTAAAAAGCTGCACAGAGAAAAAAAAGCCTCAAACGTTTGAGATTATTAGAGCAAAGTGTGTCTGATTAAATGTTTCCTGTCCTGTCTGATATACCAACTGCAATACATCACAGACACCGAGTCACCTCGTAAATATAGCCCAGGGCTGCAGGGGGGTGACAGGGGCAGAAACTAGTGGGAAACCTGCCTGGACGTCCAACTGAGAGCCTTTTTTATCATCTGTAAAAGTTGGTGTTGAAGAAGGTTAGTTTCAGGTGAAACTAGGGTTGATTCTACAGATGACAGTCTTTACCTGTTGCTGTGACACTTTTTGCAAATCTTAGGCACATCTTTCTAAAAAATTACACGAAAGTTGTCAGACCATTTTCTCTGATTGAGAATGACTTCCGGATGGAAACGTCTTGATTTTGAAAACAGTGTCCAGATAACTACCTCTGAAAACTTTTCTACATCTGTTGAAGACTCTGTGTTTTGTCAAGTTGTTCACGCTAATCAAGAGATTGATTTCAGGGAGGAAGGAAATTGGATGTTTGTTTGTTTTCATGTGGGACTACTTTTTAGTCTTGATCATGTTATTCCAGCCTAACCACTCCCCTAAGTAATAGTATGTGTGTTTTAGATCAATACTCTTGCTTGTAGAGAGCTATTACTAATGCGCTGTTTGACGGTGTCCATTTGTTGTTGTAGAGAGTCTTTCACTGGTTTGGTAACAACCAGACCTGTTTAATCACACACAGAGACTGAAATGGTCTGTTTGTGTGTGTGTTTGTGTATGAAGGTGTGTGTGTATATGTGTTTGTGTGTGTGCGTGTGTCGGTGCCTGTGTATGTTTGTGTGTTTGTGTTTGTATTTTTGTGTGTGTCTGCCTGGGTGTGGGTGTTTGTACGCGCAGGCTAGCAGACATACATGTGTGTAACAGGCCTTGGTACCAGCAGGCAGAAATCCCTCACAGTTTCCCCATCTCTCCTCACATACCAGAAAAACTCTCGACTGCTCGCCAAGAAAAATGAACGGGAGAAATCAAAAGGAAAAAAAGATTTGGGAAGGTTGGATGAGTCTCTGTTCATTTCCAGTGAAGAGTTCCTGGACGGGGGGGGGGGGGGGGGGGGGGGGGAGGGGGGGAGTAGAAAGAGCTGTGTTGAAATGGTGCGTTCAGGTAAAGGTGGACAGGTGTGTGTGCAACCTGTCTGCTGGGGGATGATGTGGCAGGTGAGGGGAGGAGGAGCAGGGTGAGGAGTGGAGGGTGAGGAGTGGAGGGTGAGGAGGAGCAGGGTGAGGAGTGGAGGGTGAGGAGTGGAGGGTGAGGAGGAGCAGGGTGAGGAGTGGAGGGTGAGGAGGAGCAGGGTGAGGAGTGGAGGGTGAGGAGGAGGGGTGAGGTGTAATGACTAGCAGAGGGAAGGAGGAAGACCAGGAGTGGGGAAGACTCTTTCCTAAGACTCAATGTCTCTCTCTCTGTCTCTCTCTCTACTTCACCTCTCTCTGTCTCTCTCTCTACCGCACTCTCTCTCTGTACCTCTCTCTTTGTATGGCTTCGATTCTGCCTCTCATTTTGTTCTGTTCCACTTCTCCCTTTCAGTCTCTCTCTCATACTTTCAGTCTCTCTTTCTATCTCTCCCCTGTAATCACCAAATATTTTTCTCCACCCCTTAAGGTATTTACCTCTTTATCTCCACTGATGTTGTTAAGAGACGTCAACAAGCCAATCATTCTTGTTGTTGTTGTCCAGTTTTCTCCTACTTCTCCTTTCTTCCGGCTCATGAGGTCATAGGTCGTCGTCCCAGAGATTGCCTAGCGGGATTTTTTTAGTCCCAGGGATACTTAAGTGGCGTGAGCTCATGTTTTTCTTGCCGTTTTAGCGAGTAAAATGGCCTGTGAGGCTCAGGAATGGCAGTGATCCCATTTTCAAACATATCAGGAGTTTTTTTCTCTTTTTTTTCTCCATATAACTGCTCTCTCTCTCTCAAGTACCCTCTCCACCCCAGTGAAAATATTTTCACTGCCCAGTGAAACATTAGAATCGAACCATCAAAAATCCCAGTTAAAGAGACGGTCTCAGCCCCCACTGTGGATGTTGAACAGGCAGATATGTAACCAAGCCCAGCTTACCCTGGCCTGGCCCTCCCTGGTCCAGCCCAGTTCAGAGCAGAATGGAGTAATACTGTTTGTAAATACCCCTCCCAATTATCCCAAACGAGCGCCTAATAAGAACCAGATGAGCGCTTATTTAATTTGTCAGAGGAAGGCAGAGCACAGATAACCAGAGCCAGCTTCTCTGTGTGCATGTGTGACTGTGTGTGTGTGTGTCTGTGTGTGACTGTGTGTGTGTGACTGTGTGTGTGACTGTGTGTCTGTGTGTGACTGTGTGTGTGACTGTGTATATATGACTGTGTGTGTGTGTGTGTGTGTGTGTGTGTGTGTGACTGTGTGTGTGACTGTGTGTGTGTTCAACCAGGAGAAACAGACAGCCTTTCACATGCTGTGGTGTTTTGTTATGCGCTTCGTCTGATTAAATAGCTCTGCATGTTACAGTGAACAGACGGCTTGAGAAAGAACATCCAGAGAGTTTGTTTTTCTCTTTCTGCTCGTGTTCTTGATGCAGCTCCTGGCGTCCCTAAGTGCACAACGCACACACACACACACACACACACACACACACACACACACACACACACACACACACACACACACACCGTATCCATATCGCTTACAAATCCTAAAATCTCCCATGTTTAAGCCCACAACTGGATCAGAGTCACACAAAGTGAACTGCAGTCCCCTCAGAAACGCTTCCTACTGCTCTAATTGGCTGAGAGCTGCATTAGGAGTGATTAACAGTTGCTTTGACAGTAGCGGGTCAGAGGTTGCCTAAACACGCTTCGCGTAAGTGAACGCAGCTCACAACAGCCAACCCTGCACTGTTGCACGTTCGTCAGAGCCAGGAGAGTTCTGTCAGCAAATGGTGTTAGCGGTTAGCAGTTAGCTGTTAGCAGTTATGTTATTGGTGGCTGGAGATTCAGGCTCTTTATAGCGAAGCTAATGTAACACTTCCCAGAGAGTCAAGGCCTGGTCATTCTGACAGGAGACCAGACAGGATGAGCTGTTTATGCTGTGATGAGTTCTGCTGGTAACAGCCTACTGTATGTAGACTGGACATGTTGAAAGCTGTGACTATCTGGCAGTGAGGGTTAGGACTTCTAGTTCTTTGCTGTGAGCTCTGAGTACGTGTGTGTGTGTGTGTGTGTCCAGGGTTTTGTATGGAAATCTGTGTGCGTTTAGGGTATGTGTATCTCCTCTTTACTTGCTCCTTTCCTCTTCCTATCATCCAACCCTCTCCCTCTCTCCCCTCCCTCATCCTCCCTCCATTCTTCTCCAGCCAGCTGATGGTTCGCTGCCACTGGGCCCTCAGGCTTCAGCTCTCTGTCTCACACACACACCACACACACACACACACACACACACACACACTGTTCATCCACTGTCCTGGGAGCCCCGTGTGCAGATATGATTTTAGTGATCGACACGCTGTCAGCCTTAACGATCACAGACTTCACATGCTCATATCACACATGCTTCATGCGGTTTACAGCACGTGCGTTTGTCTGGTATCAGGGTTAGTACAAAGGCGTTTTTGAGAGGTAGCCTGGTACAGTTTAATGCCCTCTGTGATAGTGCCATCTCATGGACACAACAGGTACTGCGGTTTTAAGTGGAAGCCAGTGTATGAGGAAAGATGGCAGGCATTGTTTTTCTTTCTGATATCCATTGCTGGGTGTTTGTAGGTCTAGAATGTCAGTTTGAATACACACACACACACACACACACACACACACACACACACACACACACACACACATACTGAAACCTTGAGGTTTGCGTTATCCTGTCCTTGTCTCTTTGTCAGCTGGACTTCATTCACAAAACAGTTTCCCCATCACCAGTCCCTCCCTCACCAGTCCTGGAGGCTGGGAAGCCTGTGTTCCGAACAGGGTGTTTGTTTTCCAAATCTGCTTTTTCTCTCTCTCTCTCTCTCTCTCTCTCTCTCTCTTTCTCTTCTTTCTTTCAGTCTATTTCTCTCTTTTTCTCTGGCAAGCAGAATGAATCCAGGCAGAGAGAAAGAGAGAGAGAGAAAGAAAGCGAGAGAAAGAGAGAAACTCAGGGTTGGATTCAGTTTCCTGTCTGCTGGAGACTAAAGCAGGCCATGCAGGGAGGGTTCATGACAGTTGGCAGTTGGTCTGGACCCCGAGCGAACCTGATACCATCATTTAGACCTGCCATAAACACACTGAATCAGAGACAGATTTACCCTGGGAAATAAGTTCCCTGGGAAAACGGGCACTTTCCACCGCAAAGCTCCCCTGCATCATGAAGCAACATGCTTGTGTGATTAAGCAACATGTGTGTATCGTTCCGTACACAAACCCGAGGAGAGTGTTTACCTAGCTGACTGTGTGTGCAGGGAAACACTTTGGAATAGAAGGTAGAACAGGTATGGGGAAATGGTGTGTGTGTGTGGTAGAGTGTGTGTGTGGTAGAATGTGTGTGGTAGAGTGTGTGTGCGGTCGAGTGTATGTGTGTGTGTGTTAGAGTGTGTGTATGTGATAGTGTGGGTGTGTGGTGGAGTGTGTGTGGTAGTGTGTGTGTGTTTGTGTGTATGTGTGTATATACAGTATAGTCAGTCGCTTTGTTAAATCAGGCTGCATGATAAGAAAACATCTTGTCTTTACCTGACAGTCAGATCTAATCAAGACTTCTCTCAAGTCAAACACTGAACAAGTTACAACACATGGTTAGATCATCGCATCTCTCTCTCTTTCTCTCTCTTGGTCTCTCTTTCTCTCTTTTCCCCTCTCTCTCTCCCTCTCTCTCTTTTTCTCTGTCTTTTTCTCTGTCTATCTTGCCCTCCCTCCCTCCCTCCTTCCCTCCCTCCCTCCCTCCCTCCCTCCCTCCCTGTGGAGCAGAACACATCTTGTCTGGAGTGTGTGTAGGAGGTGGACGAGGCCCTCTGCCTAATGTGTGTTCTGAGACCCCCGATAGGAAGCTAATGACTGGAAGCAGGGGAGAGAGACACACGGAGCAGCAGAGTGTGTGTTACCACCGCTGATGGATGGATCTGTAGACGAGGCGGTGGATGTGAACACTGTGTTTGTGTGTTTGTGTGTTTTGGACGAGGGAGGGATTTTTCCTTAGTGTGCTGCCGTGTTCACGGGGCCCAGCTCTGTTTGTTGTCGTGGTTACTTTGGAAGAGCAGTGCAGACTGAAGGGCTGTAAGCAGTAGACTCTGTGTGTGTGTGTGTGTGTGTGTGTGTGTGTGCATATGTCACACACTCACACATGCGTGCACACACACACACACACACACACACACACACACACACACACACACACACACACACACACACACAGCCTCAGAGACAGCAGGTCTCAGCAGACAGATGATCTGTACTCAGGGATGACAGAACGAGGCTCAATCACAGGTCTCTGGGATTGAACGTGTGGTCATCTCTTCTCTTTAAGTACCATTATGTCATCCCTTTGTTCTAGAAGGTAATATAACCCTGCTATAATGCTGCCCGCCCCCCCTCCCCCTCCCTCCCCTCCTCGATATTGCTCTCCCTTTGGGTCTCCAGCCCCTGAGCAGCAAGACTTAATGGAAAGAGGCTATTTCCCTCCTCCCCTCTCCTCCCCCCTCCTCCCCCTCTTCCCCTGATGTTTTCAGCTTTTATCTTAGCGTTGATGCTGGCTGTCCACCATCAGCCCCCCCACCCCACCCCTGGATGAGGTCATATCCTGCCTGGCTGACTCGCAACACTCACACCTCTCAATGGAGGCCGTGGTATGAGAGAGGAGAGCCTCTCATCTGGATTCTGCCTCTCTCTCTCTTTCTCTCTCTTTTTTCCTTTCTTCCTCTCTCCCTCCCTGTCTCTTTCTCTCTCCCTTTCTTTCTCCCTTTACCTCTCTGTCTCTCCCTCCCTCTCTGTCTCTCTCTTTTTCTCCCATTTTATCACCATCTCCCTCCCTGTCTCCTGCTCTCTCCCTTTTCTTTCCCTTTGTTTCTCTCTCTCTTTCTCTTTTGTTTCTCCCCTTCTCCCCTCCTTTCTCTCCTTCTGCCTACTGCATATACACAACCTTTTATCCAACCCCCAAAAGGCACAACAAAGTGTAATACCGACATACACACCTACACGCACGCACCTCGCGAGCAGAAAAGAACCTTTTAAGTGAAATATTCTAATCCGGTCCCCTGAGAGAACGTCTTGATAGCGCCCCTCTCTTTCCAGCCCATTGGAGGAGGAGTAGGTGGACATTTACACGGTGGGTCTGTTGGCCCAGAGCGGGGTTGACTTGACAGAATTTCCTTCCTGGCTGAGCGGGGGCCAGCGATGGCCATGAAGCCAGCCTTAGGAGTTTAGGAGTCAGGGCCTCACTCCTCTCTCTGGGAGTATCACCCTGCACCATCAACCACAGCTCCAGGCCAGGGGCCATCCGTCACAGTGTTCCCCAGGAAAAAGCTCACTTCCGGGGGTCGGGTATCTCAGACAGCCTGGGTCAGGGCCGAGCGCCGCTGGAGCATCTGATCTGGGGCCAAGTAACACCCCCCGAGACCGGGTTTCAGTTCCAGCTTTAAAGTCACCCGTCCAGTAAATGGTACGGTCTGGGCCGCTAGGGTTCCACCTGGCATGGGTGAGCTTACCTCATCGAACGGGGTGGGGGGGGGTTCTTCCTTCAACAGCAGACCACAGCAGCGCTGAGACAAGGCCAGCCTCATGTTAGAGACACGATTTACAACTGTCCTCCCTCCACAATTCACAGACCCCCAGATGTGCCTGGGTCACACTGGGACAGACCTGCAGTCGATTCCCCGATCTAGAGCAGCCAGTCTCAGCCTAGTTCTGTCCTTAACCCCCCTGGAACAGCACACTGACACAGCTTAGCGAACGCTTTCAGAACTCAAACGTAACAGAGGATTCAACCCTGTTTTTAGGTGACGCCTTTGTCACATGGTGTCATCAAACCAAAGCAAGGCGAGGAAGCAAACACGAGAGGGAAGAACGGTAACCGCGGTAACTAAACGCAGCGTCCCGAGCCCTAGCGCGTGACCCGCTCCTTACCCCCACCACAGGAGGGCGCACTACTCCGATCCAATCCCCCTCCACCCCAACCTCTAATCCAATGCGCTGGCAGAAGTGTGGGTCCTTAACATGAGTGGAGACAGGGGTGTGTGTCGGAGTAGTGTGTGTGTGTACTGGGTGATGGAGGCTGTTCTTGTGGTTGAAGGGAGGGAGAGAGGCGTGTGTGAGGGAGAGAGGCGTGTGTGAGTGTGTGAGGGAGAGAGGCGTGTGTGAGGCTGTTGGGACTACAGGGAGGTTGGCAGGACGGCTGGAAAAGAGATCCAACCCCCCCTCCTTCCCTTCTCTTCCCTCCTCCCATCCAGCAATACTCCTCTTCTCTACCCAACCTTCCTCCACCTCTTCTCCCCTCCATCCACCCTGCCTCACATCCAGCCCTCCAGCCTTCTACCCCTCCCTCCACCCCCAGCCCTCCACCCGTCCATCACTACACCTATAGCCCTTAAAGCCCCCCTGCCCCTCTCCTATCCTCCCCAGAATGAACCACCCATCACACTGCACCACACTCACATACCACTGGCACCTCGCTCTGCCACCACATCTGGGAATGATATAACAGAGAGAGAGAGAGAGGGGGGGGAGGGAGAAAGAAGCAAATAGAGAGGGGGGGGAGGTGGATGTGAAGAGGTAGAGGCAGGTAGCATGCTGCTTGATGGGTTAAAGTGAAACACACACTCACACACACTCACGCATACAAGCCCAACTTCTTTCACTCCCTTGTGTAACCAAAGCTACAGATGAAGAGTCAGGTGACCGGCTGGTTGATGAAGACATCCAGACGTTTGTCTGTCCCTACAAGACCAGGAAGCTTGTTATTGTAGCGTAGCGATGTTTGTTGACTGCGGTGTCTAACAGTCTGACTCAGACAAGCAGACTCCTATACTTTATTACATTACATTATACTGCAGCTATAAATTATACTGCTCTCAATTTTGGTCTCAATTGAATTTGGACGCCCCCTCCATTCGTTGCCTTGGAGACGGTGAGAATGGGCATTTTCTGCTTGACTTGAGTCTCTTGTAAATAAGCTTCAAACATTAAACGGTTAGTTATTATTTCTTGTTGGACTGATTTCTACACACGTATAATTATGGGGTTCAGGGTGATGTAAGAAGTCATAATTATAGCTGGAAAATGTGAAAACAACAAAACTATCCTGGGAAAGAATGATTAGTCTGTTTGACATGGTGGTTAACCGATGCTTGATGTAATAGCTTGTGTTTGTGTCTTAACAGGATGAGAACAGAAGCCTATGGCAGCTTTTCCTCTTGTAAAATCTATTATAGGTGTTATATTTATTTTAATCAATACATTTAAGAAAGGCTGAATGTGTGGAGCCACAGTCATATCCTGACCCCCCAAATGTGTTTGCAGTCGGACTGGAGTTGGTTTGGGTTCAAGTTTTCATTAAGCTTTGACTCTGGGCTCTACTCACCAGCCTTGCTTGACTCTGGGCTCTACTCGCCAGCCTTGCTTTGACTCTGGGCTCTACTCGCCAGCCTTGCTTTGACTCTGGGCTCTACTCGCCAGCCTTGCTTTGACTCTGGGCTCTACTCGCCAGCCTTGCTTTGACTCTGGGCTCTACTCGCCAGCCTTGCTTTGACTCTGGGCTCTACTCGCTAGCCTTGTCTCACTATCCCCCCCTGCTGAGGTACGCATGACTGAAGCAAAAATGAAGCACAAAGGACAGCTTCAATCTAGAGAACTAAACTGATGAGGAACAGTCACACAGGGCTTCTCTCAACAGGATATGACATCATTGTTTTCCTGGTTGGTTGCCGTTAGTGTAGCATTTAAGGCCCGACAACTTTATTGTCTTCCAGAGACAAAGTTGTATTTAAGCATCTTACACATATCCTGGCTGTGCTTATAGTGGCTGTGCTTATAGTGCTAGTATCGAGTATCATGAATCTTAGTGTGGCTGCTGCCAGTGAGGCTGGAAAATGTTTAACTGCTAGTTTTTTTCTTAACTGGCAGCGGTAGCTTCTCCTCCCCTCTCCTTCTCCTCTTCCTCCTCTCCTCCTCCTTCTCCTCGTCCTCCTCCTCGTCCTCCCCCTCCTCCTCCTCCCCTCCCCCCCTCGGTTGGGGTACCATTTCCCTAATTGCCTTGGACAGAAGACTGTAACAGCAGAAGCGTGTTGGTAAACTGTTATGACTGCGTCCACGCGGGTCACCGTGGCAACGCAACCGCGGTCTGTGCCCGATGCAAAAGGCTGCCGCTGGCGAGGGAAGTCCTCTTCTTCTTCTGGGAAAACGCTGGAGAGACGCCGACAGTGCAGATCCTCCCCAGGAGGCCCGCTTCCAGAAGTTTCTCAATTTCACTGTAATCCACTGGGATTGAAATAACGGCCTGCGAGATTACAGCCCCGATAATAAACCCAGTGGGGGTGCAATTTAGGAGTTTGTGGAAAATGTTTCCAAAGTGGCCTTTCTCTCTCTCTCTCTCTCTCGCTTTCTCTCTCTCTCTCTCTCTCTCTCTTCCTCTCTATCTCTGTATTTCTCTCTCTCTCCCTCTCTCTCTCTCTGTTTCTCTCTTTCTCTCTCTGTCTCTCACTTTCTCTCTGTCTCTCTCTCTCTCTCTGTTTCTCTCTTTCTCTCTCTGTCTCTCACTTTCTCTCTGTCTCTCTCTCTCTCTCTGTCTCTCTCTCTGTCTCTCTCTCTCTCTCTGTCTATCTCTCTGTCTCTCTCTCTGTCTCTCTCTCTGTCTCTCTCCAGCGCTGGCCTGCTTTCAGATACTGGAGAGTGGAGAGCAGTGGAGAGAAGCCCAGTGATTTCACTTTACGGGCATGTCTCTGTACTGAAGTCAGTCATCTGTAAAGAACACCTCATTGGCCTGTGGCGAGGTGTTGTCTAGAAACGACCCTTAGCTGTAGAAATCAGCTCCTGCCTCATTCTCCCTTGTTGCATCTGCAACACTTCTTCACTGGTGTGTGTCTCAGATCAGTTGTTAGTTTGTCTGTCAGATGGGAGCGTTTGGCTAAACAAACGCAGTGTTGTGACGTTGTGTTTCGACCAGGTTTGAGGCTCATTCAGACATGACTGGTAGCTGGTAGGAGGACAAAGTTGTGTTCCAGGATTCCAGAGACACGACCAAAGCGACGGCCTAAAATAACTCTGGATTAGTGAGTCTAGAAGTGAGGGTGTGTTGGGTTTTTACCACCTCCTGTGACCAGGGTTCGAAGGTGGAGTTATAGTGCCCCCCGCTGGCCAAACACTCACCCACCTGCCTTTACGAAGACCTCCACATAGCACGTGTACCTGAAGCTCCAGCAGTTAGCCTGCGCTAAGTGTTCTTGTTGGTGTGTCTTGACGTGTCATACTGCCCCCCTGTCAGTGCGTGTGTCTGCTGCATGAACCTGTGCTGCATCCACCACACTCCACACTCTCTCCGCCCCAGAGATTCCTGGGATAGCTTCCCAAAAAAGACCCCCCTAAAGAGAGCCCCCCCCTGAACAACACACAACCACCCCCTGCCACTCCTACGACCCCCCCTCTACCCCCAACACTGAGGGGGTAGACAGCAGATCAGTCTTCAGTTGTCACTCCATGCTCACACAGCACTGGAGCAGCGTCGGCCCAGACCAGGAGCGTACCAAGACACACGTTAACCTGTCTTGAAATTACAGCGCGTGTTGTTTTGTTTTTTAAGTTCGAAGTCTTCATACCCTTGATGAGGGACTAAGGTGAAGGAGGGAGGGAGGGCAGTGGGGGGTGCTGGACGCCTCCTCTCCCCCCCCCCCCCCCGGGTCTACGAGCCGTCATGTCTAACGTTTTTCACGGTTACCGCACTATTTCGCAGCACCTGAACGACCTGAAGAAGGAGAACTTCAGCTTGAAGCTGCGCATCTACTTCCTGGAGGAGAAGATCCAGGGGAAGTACGAGGAGGGGAGCGACCATGTCCACCGCAGGGTGAGTGTCACCGTGGAAACCAGGAGAGGAGGGGGGGGGGTATCCTGTAGGTTTTTGCTTGTACGTGGTACGTACTAACACATATGTGTTTTTTATAGTATTTTTGTGTGTATAGTATTTTTTTGTGTGTGTTTTTAACAGTATTTTGTGCTAGTATGTTTGTGTGTGTGGGTGTGTGTGTGTGTGTGTGTGTGTGTGTGTGTGTGTGTGTGTGTGTGTGTGTGTGTGTTGGAGGGTTTATGCAGACCCGCCTGCCTGTGGGTAAAACACATAGATGAGGATGATCTGATAACCTGAGATTATCTGTATAGATTACGGTACAGATTATTGATGCCAGTCACTCTGCACAATATAAATAATCCTGTTTGTCACTTGTTGATCGTTAAAGTCTTGCTCCATCTACACATGCACATGCTGTTTAAATAAAATAATCCTTTATTTGTTCTACTCTGGGGAAATTGCAGTTTGCAACAGCAAAGTACAGTACAACAATCAGAATAACAATATCAAAAAATACCAGTCGTATCTGTCAGTCGTATCTGAGAGAGAGCAGAGTTGGAGCAGAGAAACTGGTATCGACCGCTTCTAGAGGCCAGGCAGCTGCTGTCTGGCCCAGAGGCAGAGAGCCAATAGGATCAGAGTAAATCCCACTGATATCACCTGCTAGAAACCTGAGGGAGCCCTAAGACACTGACCTCAGAACCCACAGAGCCACTCCAGAGGTCTACAGACTGCTCTGTCACACAGACGAGGGTTAGACTGCAGTCTACAGACTGGTTTTCAGATGATAGACATGCAGAGGTGTGTTCTCCTCCTGGCTGTGACTAGCCTTCATCACCAGAAGATCAAAGATTCAACTTTGGTTTTTGACTCTGTTCAGTGCCAATGTTGCTTCAGTACATTTGACCAAGTCAACAGCTCGAGTCCCCCCCTGCCTGTCTGCCTGTCTTCCTGTCTGTCTGCCTGTCTGCCTGTCTGCCTGTCTCCCTGTCTGTCTGCCTGTCTGTCTGTCTTCCTGTCTGTCTGGCTGTCTGTCTGTCTGTCTGTCTGTCTGTCTGTTCGTCTGTCTGTCTGTCTGCCTGCCTGCCTGCCTGTCTTCCTGTCTGTCTGCCTGTCTGTCTGTCTGTCTGTCTGTCTGTCTGCCTGTCTGTCTGATCAGACTAGACTAGACGAGGCTGGTTAGCCGGTGTGTTTCTGGATGCCCTCCTGCTCAGACCCAGAGTCTACATGATGTTGCCTTTATCTCACTGCCCTTCACTAACACACCCTCTGAGGAATGACCTACATAAGGGGAGCCAGAACCCTCCGGCCCTTACTGGGATTATGTGTGTGTGTCTGTGTCCATGTGTCTGTGTGTGTCTGTGTCTGTGTGTCTATGTGTGTCTGTGTCTGTGTCTGTGTGTGTGTGTGTGTGTGTGTGTGTCTGTGTGTTTGTGTGTGTGTCTGTGTGTGTGTGTGTGTCTGTGTGTTTGTGTGTGTGTCTGTGCGTGTCTGTACCCGTGTATGTGTTTGTGTGCATCCATGTGTGCTGGCAGTGTGCTGCAGGCATGCTCAGATTCAGGGCATACGAGTCTCTGCTCTGCGGGAAGTGATGCAGGATGTTATCCATACATTGTGCACGCACACACACACACATGCACGCTTGCAAACACACACATTTAAACACAACACACGCAAACATAATTCGTCCTGTCACAATTCCAAGAGTTAAAACCGTCCCTGTTGCTGTGGCCTGGAGGTGTGTGTTGGGGTGGGGGGGGGAATCTGAGGGGGGAGGGGTGTGAGGGGGGCAGACTGGCCTGTATTTCGGGGGGCAGGGGAGGCCGTGTGAGCAGGTGCTGATATCCCTGTCTGCTATTTTTAGTGTCACTCCTCCACCAGAGATATGGGTCGACCACGCACGTGTACCATGTGTAGCATATCACTGCATAGTACAGTATAGTATAGCATGCTATGTCAATGCATAGTAAAGTATAGTATTGCATGCTATACCACTGCATAGTACAGTATAGTACAGTATAGTACAGCATGCTTTACCACTGCATAGTACAGCATAGTACAGTATAGTACAGCATGCTATACCACTGCATAGTACAGTATAGCATAGCATGCTATACCACCTCATGGTACAGTTTGGTATAGTATAGCATCATCTCTGTGTCTGCAGCACAGTGTCTGTGTTTCATCTCTGTCTCTGTCTCCTCCAGAACATCGAGCTGAAGGTGGAGGTGGAGAGCTTGAAACAGGAGCTCCAGGAGAAACAGCAGCTGCTGGACCAAGCTGTGTGAGTAGCCCTTCGCCCCCCACAGCCCCCCAGCCTCCGCAGCCCCCCTGTCCCCCTGCATCCACACGCTCTGGACATGGAGGTGATAGGTGCTGCATGGAGGAATGAGGACGGTTACTGTATGGAGTGAGGTTGCAGAAAGAGAGGGGTAGAGAGAGAGAGAGAGAGAGAGAGAGAGAGAGAGAGACAGAGAGAGAGAGGGGTAGAGAGAGAGAGAGAGAGAGAGAGAGAGAGAGAGAGAGAGAGAGAGGGAGGGGTAGAGAGAGAGAGAGAGAGAGAGAGAGAGAGAGAGGGGTAGAGAGAGACAGGGGTAGAGAGAGAGAGAGAGAGAGAGAGAGGGGTAGAGAGAAAGGGAGGGGTAGAGAGAGAGAGAGAGAGAGAGAGAGAGAGAGGGGTAGAGAGAGAGGGGGGTTAGAGAGAGAGAGGGGGTAGAGAGAGAGAGAGAGGGGTAGAGAGAGACAGGGGTAGAGTGAGACAGGGACTGTCGGTAGGTTTATTTTGCTGAGTTAGACAATTCTAGAGCCCCTCCACCTGTTGCCGTGTCAGCTGTCCTGCGTGACAAGACAAGCTCCTCCTCCAGACCTTCAGACCCCCAGTCCTCCAGACCTTCAGACCCCCAGACTCCCATGTCTCCAGACCCCCATGTCTCCAGACCCCCAGGTCTCCAGCCCCCCAGTCTTCCAGACCCCCAGGTCTCCAGACCCCCAGTCCTCCAGACCCCCAGGTCTCCAGACCCCCAGTCTTCCAGACCCCCAGGTCTCCAGACCCCCAGTCCTCCAGACCCCCAGGTCTCCAGACCCCCAGTCTTCCAGACCCCCAGGTCTCCAGACCCCCAGTCCTCCAGACCCCCAGGTCTCCAGACCCGCCCGCTGAAACCCCAGACCTTTACCCAGGAACCCTCTCACCTCGCAAGACATTCCTCTTCAAAATGTTTATTTCTTCTACTCTGGTGTTAAACATGTTGAGTCCCAGTACCATCCATCAGTCAGAATATCTGAGTTATGGCTCCATTACTGAGTGAATCTGTCTGCAAATAATTAACTTGATTCATCGTTACGGTAGAAGAAAATTTACTTTCTGTTCATTGGTGAAGTATGTTGCTTATACAGCGAATGCAGGCAGATGTTCTAGCGATTTCTACGTTCTAGCTAGGCATTCTAATTAAATAATAAACATACTGTATAGTGTATTAGTAAGACTAATAAGATATCCTGGCTAATTGTGTTTCAAATAAACCAAGCTACCTGAGCAGTTAGCCCACGAGGTCCAGACTGGCCCTAACCAGAGCAGAAGCAGCTCTAATGGGACTGATCACACTAACTTCAGCTGTGGGCTTTGACATGGGTTTTATTTATTTATGGAGGCTGGGGATTAGCAGTTTGTTAGTCGTGGTTACACTAGCTCATACTTGATGTGCGACTAGGAATGAATAAATGATGAGTGTTTATAGTTTTGAGGGGGACAGCCTTCTGCCATAGACCCGTTATTGCATTACACCCATGCATTATTGAGTGGTTATAGTGTTGTTCTCAAACTGACAGCCTTAGGGGTCTTACTGCATCCCGTAGATGTTGTCATTTTAACCTCAGGCAAAGATAGGGATGTATAAAATAACCCTTTAAATAAATAATAATACATTTTTACTATGTCCACCTCAATGAAACACTCCTGGACGAATGAGGCTCTACACACCCATTAATAATTATCTGTATTTTTCTACTCACATAATATGTTTTATTGTCACATTTATCATTTTCTTGCCTACTTCCTGCTCTCCTGCCTCACCGTCATAACTACCAATCCCGTAGGTCGACAGCAGAGAGCCTGTCCAATCAGGATGAGGCTGAGCTACAGCGTCGTTGTGACGACAGGCAGCAGGAGATCCGGCTCATGCAGGAAGTCCTGGAGTCTAAGGTCCAGCGCCTGCAGCAGGTCAGCCCTCCAGCACAGACATCCACACAAGGGCCTACGATTGACTTTGATATTGGGGGGGGACAGATTTGTTTGCCTGATATCTTCCCAGTAACGCTTTCAAAATAAAAATTCCCAATGTATACTTTTTATTTTACCCTGAGGTGGGTTTGGTTAATCCTGTGTTGGTGATTGGTGTGAATCTGGGGGTTGTGTTCCATCAGGAGGCCCAGGTAGCCCGGAGCGAGGCTGAGAAGATGGCCTCTCTAGTGGACTCTGAGTCCCAGCGCTGCCTGGTCCTGGAGAAGCAGATGGTGGTGAAGATGGAGGATTCCCAGGGGAAGGAGGCCCTGGCTGACAAGGACAGGTGAGGCTACACAGGTGATGCCTGGAGGAGGGCATTCTCATTTACGTATAAAAAGATAAGCAACACATGACACACACACATTGTGTTCATGAGCTCATTCTCTCTCTCTCCTTCCCTCCTTCCCTCCCTCCCTCTCTCCTCTGTCCTCAGAGTGATAGAGGAGCTGACCCTGTCCCTGACCCAGCTGACAGAGGACAAGACCTCCCTCAGCCGCCAGGTGACGGATCTAGAGGTCAGAGTTCACCAACTGTCCTCCTCCCGCCGGAAAAAAGAGAAGGACTGTGAGGTGCGTGGCAAAAGCGTCTGCTAAAAATGAAGAATTAAAGCAAGATGTACACTCCCTGGTGACATTTTGATGTGACTCGCAAGGTTGCAGGCTTCTCTACTATGGGTCCTGAACGTTTTAGATGTTTCCCTGCTCCAGCACACCTGATTGTAATGAATGTGTCGGTATCAAGCTCTGTGGAAGCCTCATAATGACCATTCATTCAAATCAGGTGTGTTGGAGCAGGGAAACATTTAAAACCTTTAGGACAGTGGGCCCTGAAAACCAGGACAGGACAGCGACCCTGCTCTGCTGTAGTGCCCATCTAGCTTCTCAGATCTAGGTCACATTCCGCCCCACTGTGACCCCTACCTGACCCCACCCCCCTCTCTAAGGGCATGCCTGCTGAATGCTGATAGGCCGTGTGGTTCAGATATCAGCCTGTATTTATAAACATGCTGTATGTAGGTCAGTAGCTCCTGGCACACTAAGACATAGCGGGCCACCTACATGGCGATGAACACTGATATGTTTTATGAGTGATATGGAAAACTTGCTGGAGTCATAGACAGACTATTTTAAACTTTAACGTACTGTACTCAGTTCAACTTAAGTACTAACTGGAGTGAACTTTGATATTTTGGATTTGGAAAAAATATTTTAATACGGTAATATATCCAGGATTCTGTTCAACCTTCCTAGTATCTTTGGTAAAGTATGCGATGAAAACAAACTTAATTTCATTTCATCTGATGAATTTCACTGACACAATATTCAGCAGTCCACTTTAGTGGTCCACATATCAGGTTCTGTACTGTAAAATCTGACCCCACCCGCCCTCCTCTCCCACCCACAGTTACTGAGGAGTGACCTGGGTGGAGAGAGCAGCCGTGTCCAGCAGGAGATGCAGGTTTGTGTTTTTCTTCTGGTTGTCCAAGCTGCATGACTCAGTGGTCACAGATCGCCACCTAGTGGGGTCAAAATCACATTGCACTTCTTCCAAACGCAGATGCATTCACATGTGCGCAGAAATATGAACGCACACACACACACACAATGTCCACCTTTAGGGTTTTGAGAAAGCTCTGCGGTGTCACATCATTGCATTTTTTGGGTGTTGCAAAACTCTTATACAAGATTCTCTGGTCAAATCACAGTCAAAGGTCGCTGTGTGTGTGTGTGTGTGTGTGTGTGTGTGTCCAGACATTGAGTCATGTCTGTTTCTGTGTACTTGCATCATGTTGAACAGAGCTAACCAAAGAAACAGGGTCATGCTGGTCAATTTGAGTTTGTGTGTGTGTCAACTTTGCTATTTCAATAGCAATAACTCTAGTCTCCTGACGCCAGCTATAATTACAATCACACCGCAGACTGACTGAAGGTCTCTCTAAAATAGACTGTGATGTTGTAGAGTATATCACTTTTTTATATGTTGGACCTCACCACACCAAAAACACAGACTTCCCAAGTAGAGAAACACTGCACACTAGCAGTTCCATCACTCTGTCTCTGTCACATTTCTGCAGTTTCTGTCGCACAGCAGAGAGAGAGACACAGAGAGAGAGGGGGAGAGAGAGAGATAGAGACACAGAGAGAGAGAGAGAGAGAGAGAGAGAGAGAGAGAGAGAGAGAGAGAGAGAGAGAGAGAGTAATTAGGACACAGCGGTTGGCTGTTCTCACTGATTAGGATTAATAGACATTTGATTGCCAGCCTCGTTAGAGCCGATGGCTGTTTTGGCGTCTTGTCTCTTGGGTTCAATTCCTACAGGTTCTTATGGGTGACAAATGCAGGTTCCAGGGGTACATAAGGCCCACGAGACAACCAATCAGATTCCAGCTTGATGCACCAAGCTAAAGCACAGACACTAATGACAGACATGTTGAAGATTCATGGTCCTGTTTCCTTGGGAAAAAAATGACTTTTTCTGAAGAGAAAAGGCTTTGGGTTTAAACCCCCCAGTCATGTGATTGTATCAGACCCTCCTCCCTGTAAGATGTGGCTGTCATTGTGAACATGTGAGAGCTAACATAGCTTGTGTGATTAATGCCCCAGGCTGGGGCTGAACTCATTCACTGACCCTACAACATCAAGCTTAAGGCTTATCAATGTAGAAAACCTTTATATGATGTATCTGATATTTAGTTAGAGTATTGCAAACTGCAATTTCCCCATGGTGGGACACATATGGCACTGTGGCACACTGGTTTTACGTCTCAATATCAGTTTTAGCTAGATTGAAGCGTGCACATTAATTTAAAAAAACGGAAGCCTTAAACAGTTAATTATATCAGGATAGTTTGGTGATGTTTCGTCTTCCGAAGAAAAAAAAAGGGATCTCTGTGAGAGCGCGCAGTGTCAGACACGCGCTTCACGCGACCACGGGCGGAATAAGGAATGTAAAGCCCCCCTTTGTTCCAGTGAAATGGTACGGTCCGGTCTGGCTGCTCTTATGTCAACGTTGCCGAAAATCTGTCCTCCCGGAGGAGACAAGAGAGAAGACGGCTGCTTAGTGTTTTTATTTACGAAACACGTAGATGTTTAGATGTTTTGTATATATATTTTTTTCTCCCGCGAATGATTTCGATTCCGTGTTCGTGTCGGATTATCTACTGTCGGTCAGAGTTTTCGCTATGATGAGTCAGAAATGATGAAATGACAAAATGCATCGACTGCGGATGAAAACCTCCTAAAACCTGCCGCTTATTAATGGTGCGAATCTGTAAGAGGAGGTGTTACATTGGATATAGCTGCGTTACGTTAAGGATTCATCAATGCAGCTCCTCTGCAGCAATGATCAAAGGACACAGGACTGTTATTCGCTAGTTAAATAAATAAAGATTTTCCTTATATTTTTTTCTCGTTTTAAGTCTCTTTTGACGTTTAAGTAATGACATGAATCAATGGGATACGAGGTAACATCTTATCAATCTCAGCTATTGTTGCGACCCTAATTGACTTAAGCAGTGGGTGCCACTTCCTGATTCACCAGGAACTTGCTTTGACTTTGTTCTTCCTGATGCTGAGTAATCACTGATTATTTATAGTTAGAACTCTAATTCTCAGTCGATTAGATTGGATTGAATAGACCAGACAGGACAGTTTCCTAGCTAGTAGATTCCAAACATCCTTTCTACACCTTGACCTTGTTTGACTCCCAAGTTGTTACAAAAAAAACCCAAAACAACTCTGAATCCTTCATCATGCTTGATGTCAAGATGAAAGAGACCTGCCGGATCTGCGCTCGCGAGCTCTGCGGTAACCAGCGCCGTTGGATCTTCCACCCAGCGTCCAAGCTCAACCTGCAGGTGCTGCTGTCTCACGCCCTGGGCCGCGAGATGACCCGGGACGGCCGCGGGGAGTTCGCCTGCTCCAAGTGTGCCTTCATGTTGGACCGCATGTACCGCTTCGACACGGTGATCGCCCGGGTGGAGGCTCTGTCCCTGGAGCGTCTGCACAAGCTGCTGTCGGAGAAGGACAGGCTCCGGCAGTGCATCTGCGGTTTGTACCGCAAGAACAACACGGCGGAGAGCCCGGGGCCAGGGGCGGGGCCAGGGGCGGGGCCTGGGAACTCGGAGGTGGGGCTGGAGGATTCCCCTGTGGTTGACCTGTCAGCTCTCCAGGATGCCAGATACAACGACCTGATACAGGAGGATCTGGCTTACTCTGTGTACGAGTCCTGGGCCGACCAGGAAGACCCCGCCCTGGAGCACCAGACGCCACCCCCTCAGCACCACCACCAGTGCCCAGGATCAGAAGCCCTTCCTGGGCAGCGCCCCAGGCGTTGTAGAGGGTGCGCAGCTCTCCGCGTGGCTGACTCAGACTACGAGGCTGTCTGTAAGGTCCCGCGTTGCCTCGGGCGGAGAAGCACTTCCTGCGGACCCTCAACCCGGTACTCTGGCAGCATGTCAGGACCCGAGGAGGGGTCAGAGGTCACCCAGGTCCCCTCTGTCTCCCCTCCTGCCGGGCCTGAGAGTGACCGGACACTGTGCGACCGCACCTGCTCCAGCCCCTCCTCCTCCGCCGAGTCCCTGGACACAGCCGTGGACGTGTGCCCGCCGTTCCCCTGCCCCAGAGAGAGCTCTGCCTCCGGGCTGGAGGAGACCCTGAGTCTGGTGAGGAGCTGGGAGTACAAGCCGGTCAAGACCCAGCAAGGAAGCAGACTCCCAGTCCTGGTCAAAGCCAAGCTGGATCCAGGGGTCTCCCTGGGCCTGGCTCTGCCCCTGAGGAGCCTCTTCAGAGGGGCTGTGGACTGTGAGCTGTACCCCCATCCAGGGATGGAGGTGGGGACCGCAGGAGGACAGCAGGACATGGCTGATATGGAGGAGCAGTGGCTGGACGACTTTGTCCAGTGTGGGCCTTTCCGCTTCCAGCAGGTAGCAAGACAACATCCAGGACAGCCTTGCCCACGCCTTGAAGATCACACCCAGAACAGGGCCCTGGGGATGGGGAGGGGATGGACGTTGGATTGACCGCCAACCATTTAATTAAATAATTAAACCTTTCGCAATCCGTTTCAGAAGTTAG
The DNA here is from genome assembly GCA_030340665.1 of Neosalanx taihuensis. NCBI lineage: Eukaryota > Metazoa > Chordata > Actinopteri > Osmeriformes > Salangidae > Neosalanx > Neosalanx taihuensis. Next base: position 3,214,234 of record CM059308.1, read on the forward strand.
ACAGCTTTAGGTGCCAACAAGAACTGTTTCCATCGCTGTATAGATATAGGTACAGTTCTACATCCATGGTGGCCATTATTCTCAAGAATAAGCCAGGCCAGCTTCTGATTGGCTGGCTGTGCCACTCTAAGCTGAGCAAAGCCAATCTCTTGAGCCTCGAGAGAGGGGACCTGCCCTCCTGCCGCCTGTCTCCTAGCAACTTGCCCATCACCCTGGCAACAGTTTCTAAGGGCTGCATAGCTTTTCTTTTTGTGTTTTTCTGTTGTTGGTCTAATCCCTCCTCCATAACTTCCATTGTCATGTTAATGATTCATCTGATGGTTGTTAGCTAGTCGTGCGTATGTCAGAGAACAAGTCTAGCCACATGCTATACTGGAGAGTAGCTCTTTGATGCATCAAAGGATTTACATAATCGCACCATGAGGATTCTGGGTAATGTAGTGCAGTTCATAATCGCACCATAAGGATTCTGGGTAATGTAGTGCAGTACATAATAACACCATGAGGACTCTGGCCCTGAGTGCCAATAGGAAGGTAGTGACACCCCATGTGGCCTTTAAATTGGGTAGGGGTGCTGAGTCCCTGAAGATCAAGAAAACAGGAAATAGACGGCGGGCTGCCATGGAAACTGAGACTTCCTCAGGAAGTTGTAGAACACCGAGCCTACCTCTTCACTTTCCACTCTCACTCAGAGTCATGTAGGAAACGGAGAGAAAGAGAGAGTGTGTGTGTGGTATTAACATGAATGTGTGTGTTGTTAATGTGCGTGTGTGTTGTTAACGTGTGTGTGTGTTCTGTGTGTGTTTCAGAAGCTGATTGAGGAGCAGCAGAGCCAGCTGGGGCAGTATGAGGGTGCGGCAGGTCGGTGTGTTGGGGAGCTGCAGAAGGCTCAGCAGCAGGTCCAGTCCCTGCAGGCCAAGATCAGGGAGAGTGACTGCAGGAACCAGGTACCCTGCCCCCTCTGGATAACCCATATCATCATATCACCTCCATCATCATATCACCTCCATCACCTCATCATCATATCATCTTCATCATCATATCACCTCCATCACCTCATCATCATATCACCCACATCATATCACCTCCATCATCATATCACCTCATCATCATATCACCCCATTGCAGTGTTGCATGGAGGTGGTGTTTTATTTTGTTGCCTGACTCGTGACTGTGTGTGTGTGTGTGTGTGTAGAAGCTGCAGGTGAGGTTGGGGGAGATGGAAAGTGAGCTGCGCTCTGCCAGGGAGGAGGCCCAGAAGCAGGAACGCCACATCCAGAACATGAACGACTCGGTCAGCACCAAGGAGACGGAGGTATGGAGGGAAAATAGGCAAACACCTCCTTAAAAAAGGGGGAAAAGGGAAATTGAATAGGTGTTACAAATTGATAAGCTATATTAATGTGTTAACGTGTGTGTGCTCTCCCTCTCAGGCTGCAGAACTGTACCGGGTTATAGAAGAACAGAACAACATGTTGTGTTCCCTGAAAGAGTTTGTCAACAGAAACAAGCTCACACAACTGCAGGTGAGCTCTGCTCCGCAAATACACACTATACACACACACACACACACACACACACACACACACACAGAAACACTTATACACAGAAATAGCCTTTTATCAGTGCCAATGAATAGTCTAAAGCGATATCTCTCCCTGATCGCTAATAAAAAAGGACTTAACACAGGCCAGATTGAGTTCTCCTACAATGAACCCACAGTAAGGCCACAGCTGCATTAGCACACAGGAACCCCCCCGCTCTTAAACACAGACCTCTGTCTCAACACCCCCTCCCTCTACACCCCCTCCCTCTACACCCCCTCCCTCTACACCCCCTTCTCTGATTCTCTCCACCCCCACCCCCTGTCCGCCCCACTGCTCCTCCCCGCCCCGCGCTGCAGGTGTCTGGGGCTGAGAGTGTGCAAGGTCAGGGCGAGGCTCTGGAGCTCCAGGCGTCTCTGTTCCGGGCTCAGCTGGAGCTGCAGGCCAGCCAGAGGGCTCAGAGTCAGGCCGGCCGCAAGGAGGAGGACCTCAGCCGGGCCCTGCAACGTCTGGAGCATGACCTGCAGGGGGCGCTGGAGCACAGGGAGAACACTCACAGACACAACCAGGTGAGGCAGGGGGCTGTTGGTGAAGGGACTGGGGCAGGGGGTGAGGCCGGGGTGAGACACAAAGTTGTGGATGTGGGGTGGTTTGTTTTGAATCAAAATAGTCTGCCAAAGGTTTTTGTGTGACCAGCAAATTGTCTTTTTCAGGAATTGCAAATGGCTCTGGAGAAGACGCGCTCTGAACTGTTAGACATACAGGAACAGCAGAGAGAGAAGGAGGGAGAGAGACTGAGGGAGGAGGAGGAGAGAGAGAGGACCATCAGAGAACTGAGGAACTCACTGCAGACCAAAGACCAACTACTGCAGGTACTGACACACAGCCCCTACACACAGCCCCCCCCCCCCCCAGACATACACACAGCCTCTACACAGACATGCACACACAGCCTCTACACACAAACAGCCCCCCCACACACACATACACACAACCCCTACACAGACATACACACACAGCCCCTACACACACACACACACACACACACACACACACACACACACACACACACACACACACACACACACACACACACACACACACACACACAGACACACAGACGGTCTTCCTCTTCTCTGACAGGACTACTCTGAGCTGCTGGAGCAGCATCAACAGGGCCAGAAGAGAGACTCCCTGCTGAGCAAGCTGAGGGAGCGCATCACTGAGAGAGACCGAGCTCTGGAGGTACGCACTGCTGCCAGTTCTGGTTCAACATTCAACCTTCATCACACTGCTTTTTACATCCTCAGTGTTCGTCTGGTTACATATTCTGGTAGCTCAACTAGATTTTCAGCATTATTTGGTGATTGATGGTTGAGCCCATCCTGTCCTCCCTCTCTCCTCCCCCCACCCTCCCCTCTCTTCCCCCCCACCCCCCAGCGAGCGGTGGATGAGAAGTTCCGTCGGGTGGAGGAGAAGGAGGAGGAGGTGCGGAGACTGCAGCTGCTGCTCAGAGAGAAGGAGAGAGACCTGGAGACACAACGCTGTGTGCTGTCCAACAACCAGGAAACCATCACGGTACACACACACACCTCCCCTGTACAGGCACACACTAATGTGCTCTACACACTAGAGATGTGCTCTATACACACAGAAGCACAAATGTACTTTTTACACACACACACACTAAGCCTAACACTTCCCTGGTGTGTATTGCTGTGCGTCAGAGCCTGGAGGTCCTGTTGCGGGGGAAGGGGGCGGAGCTAGAGCAGGTGGGGGAGGCGTGGAGGGGCGTGCAGCGTTACCAGCAGGAGAGCGAGGAGAGACACGCTCGCATCCTGAGAGAGAGAGACGCCCTCATCAGCCAACTGCAGAGCACCCTGCACTCACGAACCCAGGAGGCTGAGGTAGGTCTGTCTGTCTGTCTGTCTGTCTGTCTGTCTGTCTGTGTCTGTCTCTCCTTTTCTTTGTCTCTCTGTTTCTCTCTTTCTCTGGCTGTCAATCTCTCTCTTTCCTCCTCCTTTGTCCCCTCTCTCTCTCTCTCTCTCTCTCTCTCTCTCTCTCTCTCTCTCTCTCTCTCTCTCTCTCTCTCTCTCTCTCTCTCTCTCACCTCCCTCTCACCTCTGTGTGTGTGGTGTTCCGTGCTCCCAGGACCTGACGTCAGCCCTGCTGGGTCGTGTCCAGGCGGGGCCAGGTGAGGTGCTGGAGGGGCTGAAGGCTCGTCTGCAACTGAAGGAGCGTCTGTTCCAGGAGCTGCTGTCTGACCGCAGCCTCCAGGCTCGGGAGCACCAGGCCCAGGTCCAGGCTCTGCTCAGCACCATAGCAGCCAGGGACCAGTACATCAAGGTGACTCCCACACACAGACGCTGAGCCGGAATACACAGCTGCAGATGCCAAGAACAAAAAAAAGCTACAAAGGTTTTCATCTTGCGGTGAAGAGTGGGGGTGTAGCTGGTTGACATGATCTCCTCCCTCCCCCTCCCTCCCACCTCTCTCTCCCCCTCCCATCTCATCCCCCTCTCCCTCCTCCCGCTCCCCCTCCTCCTTCTCCAGGACTCTGCTGGTCGTCTGGGGGAGGTGATGAGTGAGCAGACACTGCGTCTCCAGGAGCTCCGGAAGCAGCTGACGTGGGCCTACCCAGGCAGGGTGTCTGGGGCCGGGTCGGAACCAGGGGCCGGAGTAGAGCTCCAGACCCTCCAGGAGGAGCTACAGCTGGGCCTGTGCAGGGAGAGAGAGGCCCTGGAGGACATCCACAACCAGGCCGCACAGCTGGAGATGCTCTCCAGAACGGTTGCTGCCAAAGAGGAAATCATCAAGGTTGGTGTTGTGGTTGCTGAGGATATGACTGTGAATTCAAATTCACACTCTGAAACACTACAACTGAGACACCAACATGTTAGTTGCTTTGGAGGAAACACTCTGCTAAATAAATACCTTACATTGACTTCCATGGGAAAATGCATAGTTGTCTAAACCTCTTACATTCTGTGTTTGTGTGTGTGTGTGTGTGCCCATGTGTGTGTCCGTGTGTGTGTTTGCCTGTGTGTGTGTCTGTGTGTGTGTGCAGGACCTCCAGCTACAGCTGGTGGAGCCGTCAGGCCTGCCCCTGGTGGAGAGGCTGACCCAGGAGCTCCTGGAGCTGAGGCAGAGGCAGGGTCCCCTGGCCGCAGCCTCCCCCAGACAGGGCCACTATGGAGGTGGGCATCAGAGGAGCGTGGGCCGCTACCTGTAACTGCACCTCCGCAACAGCAGGGGGTAGTGAGGAGCTATGTTCAGAAATGCTTGACGCTCTAACCTATTTTAACTGGGGTTGTTGATGTGTACAGGAGTGTGTATTTATGTTATGTTAAAAGCTTGTGCAATATTTGTATGTTTTCATTTGTGCAAATTGTTTCATGTTCATCTAAGACTGTGACCAGTTTAGCAAAGAGGAACGATAGCATTAATTGTTGAGACTAGTTTACGAATCGTAACATTTTGTTCTTTTGCTATTTAACGATGTTATATGTCCTTTTCCTGCCGTACAATGATGTTTTTCGTCCACTAACAGTTGTGTGTGTGCCTTTGCATGATAAAACAGCATGTTTCTTCTGGGATTTACACAGTGGAATGGTGTAAGTCAGTCCCTTCAATACAGCCATTCAGATTTAATGCGTGAAATAACTGGTGTTAAGGATGTACTGTAAAGGGATATATGGGTTTTTGTCAAACTGCTTGCTTAGTCATCTGGAGGCTGCTTTCAAAATCGAGACGTTTCGACACCCATCCGGAAGTCATTCTCAATCAGGAGAATGGCCGAGAGGATTGAGATTGAATGACAATGACTTCCGGATGGGGTTAGAAAAGTATTGATTTATAAAACAGTGTCCAGATGACTAAATCTGGAACATTTTCTACAATGGAACACTCCTGGACGAATGAGGGTCTGCACTGACTCTTAACAGTCATAGTAAACGTCCAAGTCACAAGCACAACTCTGCCAGGGATTCATCCTCTCATTTCATCCACACAATGTTTAACAGCTCAATAAACACAATCTCTGATGTTCGATTGGCTGATGGTTATGGTCAAATACAACTTGTTCCTTCCTTCTCCAAACATGCCGACGAGAATCGTATTCAAGACTTACTTTCAGTCCTCAAAAGACTATCCTTTTCCTGCTTTTCTTTAGACACACAGAGCCTGCATAGGTCAGCATTCAAAAGGCAGTTTAATCCTTTTCCGGTGGCTGTGAGCACACACACGCTGTTCCTCATCAGAAACAGTCACATCAAGTGACTCGTAGGTAGTTCATTCTGGGATTACCTAATCCTGTTTTAGACATCGTAATCCTCAGTGGTCCCTCCTGGGTTTAACAGGGACTGGGAGAGCGACCACCTGTTCTCCAGACTCCTCCATACCTAGTATCATTGTCTTAAAGAGATTAGATCTTATTTCAGATTGAACCTAATCTAGATCGAATCCAATCTAATGAACTGGATTTTTAAAGTTTCAATGGATACATTCCACAGATTCTAAAGGTTCTTCTACGTGGGTGTAGTTTTAGGGGGGGAACGACCCTAGGTGCTATTCCCCACCAATATTTTAAGATCACAAAATTTTCCCCACCATTATTTCATTGAACTCCTTTGTGCTGCTAAGTTAAAGGTGGTGGGGGTGTCCCCTACAAAACTGTTCAGATCCGCTCTTCCTGTGAGCTGCAGCTGATCCACAGTCAGTTTTATCCTTCGTTAAGGCTGGGATTTAGGAATTCATCTGATCTCAGACCAGAGCTTTGTAACTAACCCTTGTGTTGCCACCACTGTGCCTCACTGTGACCCAATGTTGTGGTACCAAAGGTGAATCACAATGACAGGAAGGCAGCTCAAGAAAAGACTGGTTGATTCCACAATCTCTAGCATCATCTGCTCAGAACTAACATGTCATAGGGCCACGCATGGATTCTCACATTCCTAAGTCAGGTCTGTCTGTCTGTCGCTGTCTCTGTTTGTCTCAATCTGTCTGCCTCTGTCTGTCTGTCTCTGTCTGTCTCTGTCTGTCTCTGTCTGTCTCTCTCCTGTTCAGGTCAGGATAGTCGTAGAAACAAGTCTTCCTGAACTGTTCCTGAATTGTGCTCAAATGAATAGAGGCTTATTAGAGCGTGAAAGGTTTCTATATGTGTCAGGGTGCTTGTTCACGTTCCTGCTCTGTCTGTCTAGAACTGAGCACAGAGGAGGAAGATGATGTCACCAGTGAGTACGCAGACAGCATCGAGGAAGAGGAGGCACTGACGCTTGCCAACATGCAGGTATTGGTAGGATCCATACGTCCAGAAACCTTAACGTTTACAAAATAGTAAATTTATCTTTGTATTATCCCATTCTGAGGTGAAGAACAAGCAGTTCTTTCACTCACAATGTGGCAAGTCTTGACAGTTGACCTCTTTTAACGACTCGTCCAACCAGATCTCAGATCGGTGTGGAGGACCAGGGAAGGGGGAGCTGTCCCAGGATGCAGCAGGGCAGGGTCAGGGGCTGGTGGAGGTGAAGCAGCTGGTGGAGCAGAAGAGGGTGGTGGAGAGGGAACTGGGAGAGCTTAAAGCCCAACTGGAGAAGGCCGGCTTCTCCTCTCTCTCTCAGATGAGGTGAGATGTCTTTTATTGTTTAAATAAGAATAATAATTATTGTTAGTTTATCATACTTCGCTACTGTTTATTTAGTATATGTTTGTTGTTTGCACCATCCTGCCACACTAAATTGTGTGTTTGTGTAAATTTATGGTATGTGTTTGATGTTTGGTCCTTCTCTCCCTCCGCAGGAAAGCCTTTTTCAGCCTGCGTGAGGAGAACGATCAACTGAAGAAGGAACAGCATCTGACAGCTGGACGCCTGGAGAGAGACCAGAGGGAGGAGCAGAGAGCCTTGGAGGAGGAGGAGTTAGATCTGGATTTGGAGGAGGAGGAAGAGGAGGAGGTGGAGAGTCTGGAGCCATGGGAGGCCTACGAGGAGGTGTCCCAGGGAGGCTTTGGGCCCCCGGACCCACTGATAGGCAGCCAGGGGCAGAGGAGGAGCACCAGGCCTTGGTCTCTGGACCTGGGAGGACCGCTGGTACAATCCTCACAGGTAGGGGGCGCCCTAACATACACCAATACAGGATATTACTGTAGAATGTAAAAAAAAATAAAATAAAAAAAATATATATATATAGAATGTACACAAAAACACCAGAAAAGAGAGTGAGAGTTTGGAGGTGGACATTCACGTTTGTCCTTCTCCTGTGTTCCAGGAGGATGACCTGGAGACGGAGATTGCAGGCGGCCGCCAGCAGAGGGCGCTGGAGTCCGAGGCATGTGTGGAGGCCGTGCGTCTGCAGCAGCACAGCAGAGAGCTGCAGGAGAGACTGATGGTGTCAGAGGCCACGGTGCAGGCTCAGGCTGAACAGCTGAAGGACTACAGAGAGCTGCTGAGTGAGTCACACACACTCACACTAACACCAACACACGCTCCTCACACTCACACACAAACCCTCACGTACTACCTGTACACACACACACTCACACACTTTTTTCACACACACTCACTGTGTCCCTCGTCCCTCCCAGCGGAGTCGTCAGTCCAGCAGGACAGTAAGCAGGTGCAGGTGGACCTGCAGGATCTGGGCTACGAGACGTGCGGCCGCAGTGAGAACGAGGCGGAGAGGGAGGACGCCAGCAGCCCCGGTAACCTGCCATGACCAGAACCCTCCACTAGAGGGAGCGAGGAGCAGAAGGCAGCACAGTGGATGTGTGGACTCTTGTCTGACTCGTGTGTCCCCCCCCCCCCCCCCCCCCCTCCCCCCAGAGTTTGACGACCTGGAGATGTGCACCTCCCTCGACTGCAGTTCCCAGTGGTGGCCCGCCCCAGTGCATCATGGGAAAGCAGCGGGCGTCAACCAGGACGTCTCGTCCCTCCAGAGGATGGTGGAGGACCTCCGCTCCCAGCTCGCCCGCTCCCAGACAGCTGTCAGAGAGCTCCAGAACCGCCTCCTCTCCACCTCCTCCAGCCAGGTCGGGGCCTCCACCCCCCGCAGGGTCAACTGGGGAACCCAGGCCTCGCCCCCCCAGAGCGGGCCGGAGGAGGACGAAGGCTGGCAGTCGTCTGACGGAGGTGTGGGGCCCTCGCCTCGCCACCCAGGCCCAGACAGGGATCTGCAGAAGCTGGAGACTCGGGTCGGCGCCCTGGAGGACCAGCTTAGGAAGGGGAAAGGGCCCCCAGGGGCCCCACAGGAAGGCAAACCGGGGTAGGTTGGCGGCAGCATCACTAGCAACCCCTGCTTTTCCTTACTTTTAACAGGCCAAGTATCATCTGAAATGATCACTTATCTGGGCTTGATTCCTCTTGTCTGGCACAATGGCAAACGTCAGCCCGAGCTGTAAGAGCATTTCAGTGTCAGGAAATGAGTCGAACAATCTAATTAAAACCGTGATTAGAAAAGGAAACCCAAACACAATGTAAGAGATTAAACGATTGGAGCCGAGAGGCTCCCCCCCCCCCGCCCCTCCTCCCCTATCCTGTGTATCCATGTGAAGCACGCTGCTCCAGATTGCTCACCACACAGAGGCCCTGGGGGGGAGTGGAGTTTTGGGGGCAGGGGGGGAGGGGCGGGGTTGAGGGAGACTTACGTCACTACCCCGACTGCACAGAGAGGAGGCCAGTTGTGCTGTCGCCCCCACGCATGGTTGTCCTCACGTGGCTCCACCCCCGGGGGGGGAGAGGGCTCGGAAGAGCTGCTGTGCGTGATTTGGGTTGGATGGATGAGGAGGCTGTGGAAGGACTCGTCCGTGTGGCCTTGACCCAGCGCCTCACCAGTCAGGAGCAGGATAACTCCAGCTCCCTACACTCATGCTGACTCAGGGCCCCAAATCCAGAATAAAGGATCCACGTCCAAATGAAACGCAACCTCTGGTTAAACTGTCAATGTTGCTAAGGCTCCAATGTCCCCCCCCCCCCCCCTCTCTCTCTCTCTCTCTCCCTCTCATCTCTCCCTCATACTCTCTCTCTCCCTTGCATCTCTCCCTCATACTCTCTCTCTCCCTCATAATCTCTTTCTTATCTTTCGCTTCCCTCTTATCCTTCCTCCTTCTCCCCTCCCCTCTCTCTCTCCCCTCCCCTCTCTTTCTCCCCTCGCCTCTCTCCCTGACCTTTGACCCCTCACAGGAAGTTTGACACCCTGATCCAGGCCCAGGCCAGAGAGCTGTCTGTCCTGCGGCAGCGGGTGCGAGAGGGCCTCGGGGTGTGTCACATCCTGACCCGTCACCTTGGCGACACCACCAAGGCCTTCGAGGAGCTGCTGAGAGCCAACGACATCGACTACTACATGGGCCAGAGCTTCAGGGAGCAGCTGGCACAGAGCTCCGCCCTGGCACAGAGGGTTGGAACCAAGATCAGTGGACGTGAGTGGCACACACACACACACACACACACACACGCCTGTCAAACACACACACACACACACACACGCCTGTCAAACACACACATGCTTAACACGGTACGATGCGCTCACATATGCTATCATGTTTAAAGACGCATGTAAGTATGATGCGTCATCCTGTACAAAGAAACAATGAATGCTTGTGTGTGTCATTTCATCTTTAATGTTATGTAATGTGATAGAATGGATATTTATGTTTTGTTTTTGTTTTTGTTTGTCTTTAAAGAAGATCATCCAGAGATGTCTAATGAGAAAACCGGTCCTGAGCTGGTAGCTATTCGGTCAGTCCTAATCTACATCCTAGATGTGTTAGTGAGTGTGTGTGTGTGTGTGTGTGTGTGTGAGCGGTTGGAAAGTATTGAGCAGTGTTTGGGTGCCTGTGTGTCCCCCCTGGAGGGGGGAGAGCGTGATCAGTGACAGTGGTTGACACGGTAACGCTCCAGGACTGATGACATCGATGGGAGGGCAGGAAGGCAGCAGGTGGCACTGTCACAACGCCAGCCAATCACAGAGCCCTCTCTGCTGTGGCTGCGTTGGTTCGTTGAAACTCTGCCGCTACGAATTCTCTGTGTCGCTCCTATGGTTGTTGTAGAAGGGAGGTTTCATCTGGACACTGTTTTCAAAATCAAGACATTTCGACCCCCATCCAGAAGTCATTCTCAATCAGAGAAACTACCTCTGAAACCTTTTCTACAGTGGAACACTGCTGGAGGAAGGAGGGTCTACACTGACTTTGCTCCTAGTGTTACTTCTATGTCCTGTGGTCTCATGTTAGATGTGTGTTAGCTGGATTTGTAGCATTCCTGGTAACATGTTGAGGTAAGGGTGATGTCACGGTGATGTCAGCACCGCTGTTGGCAGAGTCTTCAGTGGGAGACGTGATTGGTTGAACCCCCTTGCCCCTCCTCATCGCCGTGACAGCAGCCACAGACCTCCCTGGGGGAGTTGGGGGGGGGGGGGGGGAGCGGGTGGGTGGGTGGAGGGGCAGTTGACCGAGATTGTGTGTTAGTCCCTAGATGCAGTAGTCCCACACAGATGGCCATCCAGATGTAAAAGACTTAAACATGTTTAAGTGCCGTTCTTCTCCTTCAGCCACTGCTGAGGTGGAGTTAAGAAACCGTCACATCTGATCTGTTTAGATTCTCTTCTATTGCCTCTGCATGTGCACGAATGCATGCATGCATAGTTAAATTCAGTTTGATTGTGTTACACAGGGGCAATGTGTGTGTGTGTGTGAATGTGTCCTGCTCTGTTAGCCTCCTGCCTCTGCTAGCCTCCTGCCTCTGCTAGCCTCTTGCCTCTGCTAGCCTCTGTTAGCCTCCTGCTCTGCTAGCCTCCTGCCTCTCTGAGGCTCTCAGGCCCCAGGCTCCAGGCTCAGGGCAGCGTGTGAACACTAATCAGGTTAAGATATTAAGACCTCGTAGGAGAGGGAAATAGGTCAGGAGCTGTAGAGAGAGAGAGAGAGAGAGAGAGAGAGAGGGAGGGAGAGAGATACAGAAAGATATAGAAAGAGAGGGAGAGAGAGATATATACAGAAAGAGAAAGAGAGATAGAGAGAGAGAGGGAGAGAGATATACAGAGAGAGAGGGAGAGAGAGAGAGAGAGAGAGAGAGGGAGAGAGAGAGATATACAGAGAGAGAGAGATATACAGAGAGAGAGGGAGAGAGATATACAGAGAGAGAGGGAGAGAGATATACAGAGAGAGAGGGAGAGAGAGAGAGAGAGAGCGAGAGAGAGAGAGAGAGAGAGAGAGGGAGAGGGAGAGAGAGAGATATACAGAGGGAGAGAGATATACAGAGAGAGAAAGAGAGAGAGCGAGAGAGAGAGAGAGAGAGAGAGAGAGAGAGAGAAGGGGGGCAGGGCTGCACGGCAGCACAGCATCACAGCCTCCAGCCAGCTCCACAGTGTGGTGGTGAGTCTGAGTGTCCAGTCGTCAGTCTGTCCTGGCTGCAGTAGAAACAGAACACACAGAGCGGTGATGTAGCAACACGCGGGCCAGCAGAGGATTATTTAACCACACCAGGACAGGACCAGCTGGTCAGAACGTGAGCCTGTGTCCGGGTCACCAGCACTGCACTTCACCAGCCTGTTATCTAGACGAGGAACTGCATTTCTTCAGGCCTTTTCTGAGAAGCCCAGCTGGATTTCTTCCCCCTTCCTTCCCCCCGTTGACTAACCTGCTCTACTGCACAGAAGAAGACATGGGAATATTGGTTTAGGGAGAACGGATGGAGCTGATTTCCTTCCTGAGTCGCTTCTCTGCGGTGTGATCTGGACTCTCTGCACGAGACAGAGTGAGCCGCTGGGGTAGTGTGTGTGAGTGTGTGTGTGTGTGTGTGTGAGTGTGTGTGTGTGTGTGTGAGTGTGAGTGTGTGAGTGTGTGAGTGTGTGAGTGTGTGAGTGTGTGTGTGTGTGTGTGTGTGAGTGTGTGAGTGTGTGAGTGTGTGCTCTGACCACTCAGCCACTCACCAGCCGTTTGCTACCCATGCTAATGCAGAGTGAGCAGAATAGCCCTCAGGACCGGACGTCCTAAACAGGCCACTCTCCTCCCTTCTCTTCTCCTCCCCTTTCTGCCCTCTGCTCACCTCCCCCCTTCTCCTGCTCCTTCTCTCCTCTCCTCCTCTCCTCCCCTCTCTACTCTCTCCTCTTGTTTCTGGAGCTCTTATTCACCCTGGGTTCAGGGAGACCTTTCCAGAACAGGGATGTGAAATTGGAGAGTTTTGATTGTGAGAAGATGTGAGAAGTCTCATAGTTTCAGTATTGCTTCAGCAAACATGGACAACTTTAAAGCTGCCTGATAACTCAGCTTTGCTTGGGACTGAGGGTGAACTCCCCCACACTGACAGGGGGGGGACACCCAAAAGATCTACCACACGCTCTAATCTAGGGATTTCACCTGATTACTGAAGACTGGACGTTGAACATCCACCCCTCCTCCCCTCCATCCTGCTGTCACCCCACTTCCTGCGAGCCGGGATCACAAACTCTCTGCTAAGCCAATGAGCGTTGCCCGGTGACCACGGAGACCCGGCAGAGAGGCGTTGTCACGGTGACGGCCCCTGACAAGGAGGGCACCAGCCTCCCCGGCGGTTTGTCCCGGGAGCTCTCGGAGAACCAAGAGGAGGGAGCCCAGGATGGCAGCGGTCTAGCCCAGGGAGGGGGGCGTTCGGTGGGGCAGGGAAGCCGGGCGAGCAGGGGGGTCATGGCTCCCCTGTGGAAGGGCATGCTGTCAAAGAGCAGCCCTCTGTACAGAGACTCTCTGTTCTCCTTCTCCCTGTGGGAGTGTCGCCTGCAGGAGAGGGAGCTGGTCTTTATGAAGAAGCACATGGAGAGAGAGAGGAGAGCTCTGCTCACACAACTGGAGAAGTAAGGAGAGAGAGATGGAGAGAGGGAGGAAGAGAGACAGGGAGTGAGAGTTGGAGTTGGAGAGAGACAAGGGGGAGGGAGAGAGGGAAAGAGAGAGGGGGGAGTGTGGGAGGGAGAGAGAAGCAGAAAGAGGAGGGGGTGTATGTGTGTTTTTATCAGTGTGTATGTGATAATGTGTGAGTGTGTGCGTTATTGTGTGTGTGTGTGTGTGTGTGTGACCATGTGTTTGTGTGTGTGACCATGTGTGTGTGTGTGACCATGTGTTTGTGTGTGTGTTATTATGTGTGTGTGTGTCAGATCAGCCTGGAATTGGTTCAGTCTGGCGACCTTCATCCCTGCATTCAGAAGCTATCAGAGTCACTATTAATTAATTCAGCTGAGAGGGACAGTCTGGCTGGACTGTTTGTTCAGACTTGGTCATTGATGTGTGTGTGTGTGATGTGTGTGTGATGTGTGTGTGTGTGTGTATGTGCAAACAGACATTATGGGTTTGTATCTTGGCAGAATGAACGCCTTGTAAGAAACGCCTCTTGCATATGTGTTGCACTACATGACAGGAGCCTTAATGTTGAGCCTGTGTGTTTGTGTGTGTGTGTGACTGAGCCTATGTGCTGAATGTGTGTGTGTGTGTGTGCTCATGTGCTGATCTGCCACAGTGAGGCTTTAAGCAGCTTCAGATCTGGGATCAGAGCACCAAGCCTCTTTTGTGTTTGAACAGGACAGCCTGACTAATGGTTTACACACACGCTTCTGTGCATCAGTGTCCTCTCTGTCGCCTGCAAATACCGCTGAGTCGTGCTGCTGGGCGGCCAGATTATCGGCTTGTTGTGATTCGCTGGTTATGCCTGTTGTTTTCCACAAGGCTGAGCGATGGCGTTTCATCAGTGACAATGAATAAGGTTTCTTAATTGCGTTTGGAGCTTAGTTAAGTGGCCTGGAGGAAGGAACAATGTATTGATGGTTTCTCTCTCTTTCTGTCGTTCTCTCTCACTCTCTCTCTCTTTCTGTCTCTCTCTTACTGTCTCTCTCTTTCTGTCTCTCTCTCACTCTATCTGTCTCTCTCTGTCTCTCTCTTTCTCTCTCTCTCTCTCTCTCTCTCTCTCTTTCTGTCTCTCTCTTTCTGTCTCTCTCTTTCTCTCTCTCTATCTGTCTCTCTCTGTCTCTCTCTCTTTCTGTCTCTTTCTGTCTCTCTCTCTCTCTCTCTCTCTCTCTCTCTGTTCAGGCTAAGTGAAGAACTCCAGCAGAAAGATAAAGTGATTGAATCCCTCCGGACCAAACTGCAGAGCCAGCCTCGCTCTGACACGCCTTGCAGCAGCCACGCCCTCTCGGAGACCACCGACCAATCAGACCGCATCTCTTTCGCGTCGGACGAACAGGGCTCCACCAATGAGGACCTGGAGCTGTGCTCCGAGATGGACGCGGCCAGCGAGTACGGCCAGGAGGAGGCACGCTCGTCCAGAGCGAGCGCAGGTAACACAGACACACACACAAACACACACAGACACACACACAAACACAAACAGACACACACACACACAGACACACACTGGGAGGCACGCTCTTTCTTGCTAAGTTTATGTGCTTCTGCAAATTTCACACAAACACTCTTATTTATATTAAGCCATTTTACAAGTACTTAGTTCCGGTCCATCCATCCATCTAACCATCCACATCCCTCAATCTCTGCATTCATCCATCCATCTTTCCCTCATTTCTATCCAGATTCTCTCTCTCTTCGTGGCTCGGTGTCCCACCACCCCTCCATCCCTCCGTCCATCGCCTCATCCCATGGGCCGCGTTCCATCTGCTCTCCCAGCATGCATTGCCCTCCGCATAACCCAGCAGACATGCAGGGTCAGACAGGTAAGGGGGGAGGAAAGGCAGAGTGCAGGAGGGGAGGGGGGAGTGGAGCTGAGGAGGTTAAATCATTGTCTGTGTCCATCCAAATATCGTTTTCATTTCTTTATACTTTAAACCTAATTTCATCTCTTTTTGCAAATGTTATATTTCCTGTCTCTGTCTCTCTCTCTGTCTCAGCTCCCCAGTCTGTCTTCCCTGTGATTCAGTCGTCTCATCCTGTCACCTCCTCCTTCCCATCATCCTCCTCTCTCTGCTCTTCCATCTCTCCAGGCATGCTCTCTGACCCAGTGCCCAGCCTCCCCCCTGTCCCCCCCCAGTCCTCTTACCACCCCCCTACCCCTAGAGCCACCCTGCCCTTTGACCCCCACACCGTCACCCTCAGGCCCCGTTACCATGGCAGCGGCCTGGGGGCCGTCTCCCTGGCGGAGGTGCATCAGGAGCTGCAGATGCTGCAGAGGCAGCTGGGAGACTCACAGCGTGCGTTCCTACTGGCGTGTGTGTGTGTGCGAGTGAGCATGTGTGTGTGTGTGTGCGGTGCATGGAGTGACTAACCTGGCCTTGATTGGCCTGGTTGCTGTTCACATCGTAATCAGTTCAACGACTAATTTCTCCGTCACGTTTTCCAATGAGGAACTTCTCACAGTAGCTTCGAGTGCAGAAATAATGAACCAAGCTTGTGCTTCATCGCGTGAGTCACTTGATCGAGGCCTGCGATCAAATATCCGGAGGTGTGGCTTGTCTCTAGTCCTCACTGTGGTGTGAGGTATAGCACGAGCCAGCAGACTCACGTGATGCGGTACACGGGTGTGTGTGATGCGGCACACGGGTTTGTGTGAGGAGGATGAGAAAGAGAGAGACAGAGGCGGATGAGGAAGAGTTGGGATGATGAGAGAGAGAGGGAGAGAGGGTGTAATTGAGCGAGAGTTGATAGGCTTCAAGTGTTGGCCTGTGGCAGGCTAATCTGAAGCACTAATCTGAAGTGCACTAATTACCCTTCTCCTCTCTTCCTCTCTCATCTATCTCATCCCCCTCTCCTGACCGCGCAGGACATTTACTCCTTCAGTCCTTCCTTCTCTGTCTGTCCCTGCATGGTGCTCACTATTAACACGGTTGTTGTGAGGAACTGAGATTTTAAATGGATCATTGCCCGATCATCTCCTTCTCTTTCTCTACCGTTTCTCTCTCTCTCTCTCTCTCTCTCGATTGTTTCTATCTCTCTGACGGTCGTCACTAAACTCAAACAGTCACCAGCAGCATGCAAGTGTAGCTGTTATGATTGTTTATCTCTGCGTATATATTTACCTCTTTACTTCCTGTTCCTGTTCCAGGGTACTCCATGCCTCAGACCAAGGCTTTCCAGGGCTTCCCTCCAACGCCACACAACACCCAGGGTGATCACGCCAGCTTCCTGCCCCTGTCCTACCCTCCCTACCACCCCACCCACAGCGGTCTGAACGCCTGTCTGAACGCCAGCCCTGCCACCAATTCAGGCCCCACCCTGCTGGAGAGCAGGCCATTGTGGGAGATGACCTATGGGCCGAGAGAGAGAGTTGGGGCTGATGTGTCGTCGGGGTCTTCAGGGTACCAATCAGGAAGCAGCCATACAGGTACCGTGGCAACAGGGACCTCTTAGTATTGAGATAAGTGTCATATAAAATGTCAGTAACATAGGTGTTATGAAGAAGAGTGTTTGACTGTGTGTGTGTGTATCTGTGTGTGTGTGTGTGTGTGTGTGTGCCTGCAGGCTCGGAGCTGATGAAAGAGCATCTGAGGGAGATCCGTCACCTGCGCCAGCGTCTGGAAGATTCCATCCAGACCAACGAGCGTCTCAGACAGCAGCTGGAGGACAGGCTGGCCAGCGCTGCCAGGGAGACAGGTATACCTCACCTGATCTACCCAGGGAGACAGGTACACCTGATCTACCCAGGGAGACAGGTACACCTCACCTGATCTACCCAGGGAGACAGGTACACCTCACCTGATCTACCCAGGGAGACAGGTACACCTGATCTACCCAGGGAGACAGGTACACCTCACCTGATCTACCCAGGGAGACAGGTACACCTGATCTACCCAGGGAGACAGGTACACCTCACCTGATCTACCCAGGGAGACAGGTACACCTGATCTACCCGGGGAGACAGGTACACCTCACCTGATCTACCCAGGGAGACAGGTACACCTCACCTGATCTACCCAGGGAGACAGGTACACCTGATCTACCCAGGGAGACAGGTACACCTGATCTACCCGGGGAGACAGGTACACCTGATCTACCCGGGGAGACAGGTACACCTGATCTACCCGGGGAGACAGGTACACCTGATCTACCCAGGGACTCTTCATCTACCTGAACACTGGAGCTGAAAAGCACTTCACCTGGAGATTGGGAGATCACATCACATGTCACTTTACGATCTCAGGATTACTGTTACAGCTTTGCTCCCTCCCCCACACCCTCTCCCTCCTCACCCCTTCCTCTCTCCTCCCTTCTCACACCTCCTCCTTCCCCCAGGTGCTCCCACCAACATCTACATCCAGGGCTTGGACTCAGTCAGCCAGCTGTCCAATGAGATTCGAGCTTTAAAGGATGACAATGTCAGTCTCCAGGGCCAGCTCAAACAGGCCTGCAGAGGTACTGCAAACATGCCACACACACACACACACATCCTAAACATGCCACACAAACTCATCCAACAGACCAGAAACCTACTTATACACACACCCCAACTCACAGCCTAACCCTCCTAACATAGTCAGACTTACTAATGTCGGGATGCTTCTGCTCTGTTGCACAAATCCATTCTTCTCCTCGTCCACAGAGGGGAGTAAGGAGGCGGAGCATCTGCGGGAAGCGGTGCTGATGGGGCGGGCCCGACTGAAGGAGGCGGAGCTAGAGGCGGAGAGGTGGGCGGAGCAAGGCAGGAGACTGCAGAGCCTCACTCACACTCAGAGCCAGGAGATCACACAGCTGAAGCAGGAGCGACTCAGCGACCAAGAGACCATCAACAGGTAGGGTGTGTGTGTGTCTGTGTTCAGATTCAGATTCAGATTCAGATTACTTTATTGATCCCGAGGGAAACTCCTTTGTATCAACGGCACACAGTCTCGCAAAGCACAGTTAAGGGTAAGGGTGTGAGGTAAAAGATTAGAAAGTGTACACAGGGGTAGGGGGTGGGGTCAATAACAATAAGTAAAAAAAATGGTGGGTGAGGTGAATCCTCCCAGGGAGCATAATGATTATGTACAGAAGCTATACATTTACAATTATACAGTAATGGTCTTGTATAATATACAGTATTATATTAGAATGTACATGATTTTCAGTTTTGTACAGTGTGTGTGTCTGTGTGTGTCTGGGTCTGTGTGTTTGTGTCTGTGTACATAACTGTGTGTGTTCATCACCATGTATCTATGTGTGTGTGTGTTTGAAGGCTCCAGGAGCAGGTGACCTTGCTGCAGCAGCAGCTGTGTGAAGCTCGCGGCCTCGCCCAGTCCCTCCAGCACCAGCTTGATGCAAACCTCCGAGGGCGTGGCCTCCCCAGAGCCACGCCCCCTGGACCCTCAGGGAAGACCTCTCGATCGGCTGAGTCCCTGACCTTTGACCCCCAGGACCTGCAGGTCCAGTTGGAGCAGCAGCTGTGCGGGAGGACGGGTCAAGGAGGCCATGCCAGGCGCATGCTCTTCCTCGGTGAGGGATTCTGGGAAATGCGGTCCCATCATGTTTGTGTGTGTCTGATAAGTGACCTGGGCTGCCTGTCTGACTGAGTCCTTCTCTCCCCTCCATCACAGAGACACTAGCCTCTCCTCCTGTCAGAGACATCGGCCTCTTCAGTCCCACCTCCCCCCTCTCCCCCCCTCTCAGACCAGAGAAGGCTACTGACAATGGTGAAGACCTACACAGACACACACACACACACACAGACGGGCACACACACACCCTGACCCACACAGACACACACACAGACACGAGAGCCTCTCTCACGGTCTCCTTGGTGTCTGTCACAGAGGCTGGTGTGTCTGGCCACGCCCCAGACGGATCGTTCTCCAGCCAGAGTGGGCGTCACATGGTGGGCCACGTAGACGACTTCACTGCCCTGCAGCAGCAGCTCCTGGAGGGCTGCCTTCTCATCCGCCAGCTGGAGACCACCCTCCGGTCCTCATCCAGCAACCACGCCCTGCTGGAGCTCAGCCTCGACAAGGTCAGGGGTCATGGGTCAGATGTTAGGGGTCAGGTGGAGGTGAAAGGAATCTGAAGTTTCAGAGTTATATATTTATATATATATTTGGGGGAGATTTGATTATTTACATTTGTGTACTTTGATTTTCACTCTTGTAGTCGGCTGACGCAGGTTCTTTGAGGAACCTGCAGACTAGCACTAAGACCCTGAGGCAGATTCTGGAGGAGGCCAGCTCCCTGCTTAGAATGTTCTGGAGGGCTGCCCTGCCCAGCAAAGAAGGGACCGGATCCAGTGCCAAGAAGGTCAGCCTCATGTCTCCTGTTAAATGATGGTTGAGATGAGATAATGTGTTTGAGTTCCTGCTAGCAGTCTGAAACGTTCAAGTGAGTTTCATTAGATTTGCAGTGATTAAAATAACATACAAGACGACAGGACTTTCTACATCAAGTGAATGACACAGTGTGAAACCTCATACATGTAAAGCAGAAAAACAAACACTGTGTGTGTGCACTTGTGTGTGTGTTTAGGAGCAGGCTTTGAGAGAGGAGATAAGCAGTCTGCGTGTGACGGTCTCGGAGCAGGAGGCGGCTCTGAAGAACGCCATGGACAGACTGAAGACGTCCAATCACACCAAAGACAACATGGAGCACTTCATCGTCAGTCAGCGTGAGTGACCGTCCTCCTCCTCTCCACTCCTCCTCTTCTCCTCTCCTCCATCCTCACCTCCTTCCCATTCTCACCTTCTTCCCTCCTCACCTTCTCTCATCCTCCCATCCTCACTGCCCGTCTCCTCCTCCCCTTTTTCACCTCCTCTCTCCTCATCTGCATCCTCCTTCAGTCTTTTATTTTCTTCTTTTCCTTCTTACATCATCCCCCTCTCCCTCTCTCTCTCTTGTGTGTGTTTCCTTGTTCGGTCGGATTAAATGATGACTAATGATGATGCTAATTTGTCTCATATCGCAGTGACGAGAACACGAGATGTCTTGAAGAAAGCCAAGTCTAACTTACAGGTGAGGTCACTTTCCTCCAGGTCAGACTTGTTCTCACGTTCAGTAACTTTCCTTATATCTTCCAAACTAAGATGTTTCTAATCATATTTCCTTCACCCTGTAAAAACCGAAACACATATTCAGACCAGACAACAGTCTACAGGCCCAGAACCAGAATCAGTTACGACACTTTCATGAGGCATGAGCCAATCACCTCTCAAAGTCCAGTTCCCCTTCTTTTTTTCTTACCCAACCTCCTCTCCCTCCCTCCCTCCCTCCCTCCCTCCCTCCCTCCCTCCCTCCCTCCCTCCCTCCCTCCCTCCCTCCCTCCCTCCCTCCCTCCCTCCCTCCCTCCCTCCCTCCCTCCCTCCCTTTCTTCTGTTTTCACACATTCCTGATGAGATCTCTCAGGAGAACGAACTCAAGATGGCCTCCCTTGGTCTCCTCTCTTCCCCTCTTCCTCCTCCCTCCTCCTGCTCCTTTTCTGCCCGTCCTGGGGCAGGTAAAGGTATGACTCCTGGATGAGTGAGCCAGTGGCTGTATCAGCCCCCAGCTTCCCCTGCCTGCCTTCTAATGTCACAGCAAACCTTGCATAACACATTAGAATAGCGGCCCTCCAGTGGCAGTAAATGATATTGCACGCATCCCCTCATTCCGTATGGATTCAGCTCTATGTAAGCATACGTGCTTAAGTGTGCAGCAGATTTGTAATGATCTTAAGACTGCATGGCCTCTGTTACAGCCATGTCCTGTGTGTGTGTGTTGTGTGTGTGTCTTTGTTGTGTGTGTGTGTGTGTGTGTGTGTGTGTATAAATAAAAGTGTAAATAAAAATCACTAAAAAGGCATTACAACACAGGAAAACTAGATCTGAAATAGAGTGGAGGATAATTAGTCTTCCTCCCCTCTCTCTCTCTCTCTCTCTCCCCCCTCTCTCTCCCTCCTTCCCCCCTCCCCACCCCCAGGAGAGAACCCTGGACCCCTTGCCAGCCGTCCTGGTTGGGATATCCTGACGCCCGTCTTCCAGGCTTCTTCACCTTCCAGGACCTTTGGCTTCCTGAGGACCTCAGATGCTCACGCTCAACGTCGCCCCCTGCAGGTGTGACCCTCCCTCACTAGCTCCAGCTCCCACCAGGGGGGATCCTTAAATCTGGGGTCTAAAAAGGGAAACACAACAAGCAAAAGGAAGTCCTGGGTAGCTTATTAGAGAAACACTTAAATTGAGGGTGTTTCTGGAACTGTGTTGTTAGTTTGGTTGTCAGAAGAGTGTCTGTTAGTTGATATGAACTGTAGTTATGCATGTGGAGTTTATTCAGAGGAAAATGGTTGTTGTATGGTTGATGTAAGTGCTACAAGAGGTTTTTGTTTAAGGATCTCAACCGAAGTGTTTCTCTAGCTTTCCCAGGGCTTTTTCTGACTCTCCAGCTTTAGATGACAACAGTTTAACAAGTGTAGATATTAAATTGTAAAGGATTAACATGTAAAGGGTCCTATTACAGTTAAGCCAGCAGAAGAAATAATTACAATAATTTTAAAAGGCAATCTAAACTGAAGTGCTTCCTTAAAGCTTCCTTTGAAGCTAGATTGTATTTGTCTTAGATAAGTAGTTGCATGTTGTTTGAACAACCGGGGAAAAGCCATAGTCTATTGGAGAACAAAAACACTGAAATGATCCACTACAGATGTCACTTAGTACCAACACTGTCCACATATTTAACCTCCTTTTATGAGGAGCTACGACTGGAAATGTCTACTTGCTGAGATGCCAACACTGTAACCATAGACTTAATATATATAAAATGTATATTAAGTTGAATATTAATTTAATATTATATTCAGTCCTTGCCGGGAAATTAGTTTCCCAAATGATGGATATTATAGTCATAACTTTATGAACATGTGTGAGGATAAATTAACAAAACATGTCTGCCTGCTGTCAAACGGACGACGACTTCCAAGAATAACAGGGAGATTTGGTGCTCAGGATAATATTTTCATTTTCTAATGTTTCTTAAAGACCAGACGCTTATTTTTTATTATTTTACGTTTATCGAAGACAACTTGTAAATCTATTAGCGTTTGGATAAACCCTAAAAATATACAACATTTTGTTAAAATTCGATATGCTTTTGTTCAGAAGTGACAATCATGTGCAGAGAGGGTGGATGTGAGGTATAAAGTTACACGTCATTGAGTTTCTGTGCTCTTAAGTTCGTATTACTGTTACTGTTGCCTGTTGAGCATGAATTGTTGAGTGTATTGTCCCTCAAAAGCTTTACCTGAAATATGCAACATCTGGGGTTTGGTTCAATAACCTCTTATGCTGATTCACCCTGTATTAGATTATCCAGCACCAGGACATTTGTAGGCTGAGTACTAGTGTTTTAGGTTAATCATTTGTTATTACGACAGTGTTTTTGAGGGGGGTAACTAGATGTTACTAGTTTATACAGGCAGTAATGCAAGTCCAAGACTCCAAGCTTTACCATACGGTGCCCTCATTGTAGAACCAATGCTTTGGTTTCTGTAGCTGAGTATCAACAGGATGATAGCACGAGATCCATCGCCTCCCACGTGCACGTTTGGCCTCTTCGTTTTCCTGTTTCTGTTTTCAGGGATCCTGTTTTCTCCCCTTAAGAATAAAACAATAAGGATGAACCAAAGTGAACGACACAGCAGGTGTTTAAACGTCAGCAAAAAGATCATTTTCTAGAATTATTTTCTAGGTTGTTGTGTCATGTACAAAGAAAGGGTTGAACATGGATTGTGAAAGGGTGCAGATGTCTTGTTTTTGCTGCAGAGACGAGACTGAAGCTCATCGTATTTTTATGCATGCTTTTTTTTAAACGAAATGTTTTGAGGGGGGTTAAGCTTTTCAATAAAAAAACGGGATCAAAATAAACGTGTTGGATGTGTTTTATTTAAATGTAAATGAACTGGTTCCAGTTAACACCACGACTTTTCCTATGGCGTTAATAATCACTATCTATTGACATTTTATCAATTTACAACACAAGATGGCAGTAGACACCAAGATTTCCTCTGATTTGCAGTTGTGAAGCATCATGCTGTTGCAAATCCCCCCCAAAATGTTTTTGTGTATTGATGTCTCTTGTTTATTCTGCTTGAATATACAGCTGCGTATATATTTACACAATCTCATTACACAACTAATACTAAAAGCAGCATATCCTTTGCTGAAACATGACACTTTTCCCTTCAATTCAGGAATGGATATGAAGCTGTATGCAGCAGACTGCAGCATCCCTGTGCGCGCGCTGTCTTTTAGCGGATTCCGCACGCGATGTGCACGCGAGGGCGGAGCAGCTCATTCAAATCAAATATATATTTCAACTGTAGGTATCCTGGGTTAAGTATCCCGCTGTTGGTAGCCTAGGTTAAGTATCCCGGTGACTGAACTAGTACGCCACACCGCGGGGAGCCCCAGGTTTACCAAACCGAAGACTTTGATCGAGTTTCTCTGTCCCAACCTGCCGCCCTGAGGAGTGACGAGCTGACATACTAAGACATGGAGACGGAGAGCGGCAGTTTGTTCGATATAACTTCAGTGGATTTTCCTCCTAGTTGGGGGGTTTAATGGACACCTGTATCTTACCGTACCTGTCAAAAAGGAACAGGTGTGTCAGTGTGACAATGAACAACGGCTGCTCGTCTGTCCAGTGAGCTACAGACAGTAAGGCAGATTAGCTCCAGTTAGCTTGACTTTAGCTCCAGTTTTAATGAGCCAGCTAGCCGCTGTATTGATGCACAAGTCTAATGGTCAGTCTGAGCCTCGCTGCGTTCGGTCACGATCATTTTCTTCTCTTTTGAACCAATAAGTTAGCGAAGTTATCTGCTAGCTCGTTAGCTGAGGTAGCTAGTTTATGAATGACATAAGATCGGTGGTGTGTTAAAAACATCTCGTCGTCAGACGTCAAGAAGGCAAGACTGATAAAGGTGGCTTGAACACGGATACTACAGCTTCCAAGTGACCGTGAACTGGTCCAAACCCAATGTGACAGATGTCTTTTAGCTTGTTTAGTTTGTGGAAGTTGACCTCAACTAGTGAACTTTATCTCGCTTTGCTACAGTAAAGGTGATGGATTGTACACTCGTGTTTAGCCTGCTAGTTCTGCTTAACTAGAGAAAAGCCTTTTGACCACTACAATCCCCTAATCAACCAGACTCGTCCTGAAAAAAACCCAACTATTCTACCTGACAACATGAAGAGAACAGAGAATAAACACAAAAGGAAACTGTTGGACCATCATCATGGTAAAACAAGAGAAGACACCGATGTGGTAAGTTGTCAAAATAAGAGACTTCAATGTTTGTGCCAGAAAGCTCCAGAAAGCAGACTGTCTGTTGTCTAAAAGCCCTTTTCTTATTATTTGCTGGACTGGAGGCTATGTGGTCTTTGAACATGAAATACCTTACTGTACTAGATGTTTCTTTTGGGGATTGAAAGCTTTAGCTACTGTTGTCAGATTTATTGTAACAAGCATTGCAATATAGCTCTCAAAAATCCCTGGAATTCGGTATTATTACAATGTTGACCAACGGGGTTCTGTGAGAAATACTCTTCCCTATAATCTCTTAATTTGGATATGATTCTGGATTTCACTTTATTTGAATTGCTCTGGGAGTTTTGTACTTTTGTCCAGAAATGGTTTGGAATTGTAGCTGAAAATATGACATTATCACCACCATGTGATTGATCTACAGTTGAGTGTGTTGATGTTGTTGATCTCTGGTCCTGACTCAGTTATCAAACATGGCCACCTGTGTTGTCAAACAAAGCCCTACCTCCTGGATTTGAATGACTTCATTGAACTCACTGCATAGATACTGTTCTAGTCTTTGGGTGTTGTAGTCTTTGAGTGTTGTAGTTTATTGTCCTTCTCAGTAGTAGGTGCAGTCTGTCCTACCCTGGTTTACTAGCTCAGGGCTCAGTGTCATGGTTTACTGAAGCGCCATAAAAAGCAGCAGAACACACAATTCCAGGGCCTCCCACAGCAACACAGACCGCATTAACACTCATGCCAGCGTTTACTGGCTGTGGTGTGCAGGGGACAGGTGCATAGGGTTTGCCACCTCCTCTCTCTTCCTCACCTCCTCTCCTCCCATCCTCCTCTGTTCACCTCCTCTTTTGTCCTTACCTCCTCTCCAGGCTTCCTCCTCCCCATCCCCCCCCCCCCCCCCCCCCCACACACACACACAGACTCTCCAGTGTGCTCCTGGTACCTTGTCCTGTTTTTGCGAGACATTCCCACGATCATGAGCTCAGGTCAGCAGAACCGATGCAAATCTTTCCGTCACGTACCATGTGACGAGCAGGCAGCATAGCCCTGTGCAGATGACCGTGGAGGATGGAGAACATTCTAGATTCTGCAGGCTGCACAACGGGGATGTGCTGTCTCATCAGACTGTTCCGACCTTAAAAGCAAGTATTCAAGAAATGAAAAAAAAACTGTCTTGGAAGGACAGACTGCAGAAGCTGCCAACTGAACAGACATCTGGAGAGGTGCTTTGGTACCTGAACGTTCTTTAAACACATTTTGTAATCATAATTCCCTCAGTAAGGGGCAGTGTGTGTGTGTGTGTGTGTGTGTGTCTGTCTAGGTGTGTGTAGCTGTCCACAGGACCTATCTTAGAAAACAGGTACCAAGCAATATGTGACTGACAGCCTGCCCTGCACTGTACACACACTGCAATCTCTCAGTCTGATTAGAATAATCCATGCTGTCATGGGGCACCTGTGTGTGTGTCTCTGTGTGTCTCTGTGTGTGTATGTGTGTGTGTCTGTGTGTGTATGTGTTACAGTTGTCCTGTCAGTCATGTGAGGTATGACAGATATGATCTGGAGGTTAGTTTGCTTGCTTTTCTCCTCTGGTAACTCCATCATAGTTATTTCCTGCTCACTCTTTTACCTGACTGCCATTCAGAAACACTGTCACTGCTTCACTAGTGTGTTCCTGGAGCTCATTAAACTCTGTAGCAACCAGAACTGGATACTTTGGAAGTAGAAACAGACTGTCAATACCCTGTCATCTGCACAATGTACTTTACTGCTTTGAGATTGAGGAACTAGCCAATCTAGCTACGCAAACAGACAACCAGTGTTCCACTCTCTTTCACTAGGAGGCTGACCAGTCCCCGATAGAGCCCCTTTAACCAGGAGGAATCCAACTGGGTTAGGGTTAGTCCTGTTCAGATTGAGGTCTCTGTGTGTGTATGTATTGAGGCCAGCAGCATGCTGTAATCTGTAGAGAGCCCAGTCTGCCTTAGTGTGTGTGTGTGTGTGATTACAGCGAGCCAGCCAGTAGCACATGTCCGTGTCATTACACATCTCTTAGCTGACTGATTAACCCGAAGACCTCGCTTCCTGTCTGGGAAGTCCATTCATGGATGACTGGATGGATGGATGGATGGCTGGTTCACTGACTGGCAGGCTGGCTAGCTGAGCAAGCAGTGAGCTGGCATGCTAATAGGCTAGTTGGTTGAATGACTGAATGACAGACTGGCTGGCTGACCAACCGTTGAGCTGGCAGGCTATTAGGCTAGCTGGTTGAATGACTGAGTGACTGGCTGGCTGACCAAACGGTGAGCTGGCAGGCTATTAGGCTAGCTGGTTGAATGAATGAGTGACTGCGGCTGACAGGTCGACTGGAAGACTGACTGAAGTGCCACTGAGGAGTCATTGAGCCGTAATGGCCGCCACATCCCCTCTGTCAGCATCCCTCAGTGCTGCCACACGACCCAACCTGGACTCATTACTGTCGGCCCAAACGGCTGATGTCCTCATTAGCGTGTCCACAGAGAGGCAGATGAGAGGGGGAGGTGGACACAGAGAGGGAGAAGTAAGAGGGGGAGGTGGGAAGGTGGACAGAGAGGGGGAGCTGAGAAGGGGAGGTGGAGAAACAGGGGGCAGTGGAGCTGTAATTATAACCATCTCATTATGCAGAATAATGAAGCAGGTGGCAGTGTATCCATCAGGGGCTGGAGGTGGGGAAGGCAGAGTTCTATCTCCCCCTCCAGTGGGGGAGAGACCTCATCGTTAGGGCTTTCTATCTGGACTGTACTGGCCTAACAGCTGGGAGGCAGGAGCAAATAAACCCTGCACACACACGCTCACACTCACACACACATTTTTTCCCCTCAGTGTAGTCTCAGACAAAAACAGTGGAATCATTGTGGTTGGCTCGTTTGAGCACCCCTGGATTCAGAAAGCTCTGAGGTGGTGTGCGCAACAGTGTGTGTTGTTGGTGTGTGTAACAGTTTGTGCGTTTCCACAGTGAGGGTGGGTCCCCTCCATTTGTCACTGACGGAGAGATGTGCTGATGTTAATCTGAGCTGAATATCCAATCAATCTTCTTCCTCCCTTCCTTCCTCTCTCCTCCACCTCTCCTCCAGCTCCTCCCTCTCCCTCCCCAGCAGGATCCAGAGCAGAGCGATTTGCAGTCTTGAGACCTAGGGCTCTTCCTCCCCCTCACTCTCTCTCTCTTTCTCTCCCTCTCACTCTAGCCTTTCTCCTCTCTCTTTCTCTCCTCTCCCCTCTCTCTCGGTCAGGAGGAGGTAGGGAGGGAGGGAGAGCAGAGAAGACAGCCTCATATTAAACCTTTCACTCAATGGAGTCACTGAAAACCCTCACAGTGCAATACGGTGGGAATCAATAAAGGGATTTCTGCTGTGCTTCACTCCATATTAAACAAGGCCTTCTTTGCTCTGTGTGTGTGTGTGTGTGTGTCTCCAGCCTGTGACTGGCAGTTAGTTCTGCATGGTGATGCCATGCCTCAGTCACCCCACCTGACCTGGAAAATGCATAAATCAGTATAATTGTCAGCTGCACACACACACACATGCACACACACACACACACACACACACACACACACACACACACACACTATGTTGTTGCTTTGTTATCCATGACATTTGTACACGCCTATTTGCTTGTGTATACATGAGCTTGTTTGACCAGATCTGGTGGTGTTGAAGGCAGCTTGGCTTGAAAAGACACCGGAGGGTGGGACAGGGGACAGGGGACAGGGGGCAGGGGGCAGGACAGAGGCAGGGGTGCGGCAGGGGCAGGGAGAGGTAGATGGGTTGGATGGAGTGAGCAGGGCAGGCAGGTTAGGATAGGGTGTGGAATGCTGCGTGTGTTGACCTGCACCTCCAAAACACCTTGAGCTGTTTTACAGCCAGACTGTAAAAGACTGTTTCCATGCCTTAGGTGTGTGAGAGACACATGGCGTAGCATGTAACACGCATGCTAGCATGCTGGCTGTCTTCCTGATGTCTCCAGGCTCTGGTCTGGCTATTTCCTCTTGGATGTGAGGTCAGGCAGGCAAGGATACTGGATACCACAGAGTTTAGCGTGTGTGTCTGTGTTCACCTCTGTGTGTCTGTGTACACCTCTCTATACCTCTGTACACCGCTCTACACCTCTGTACACCTCTGCACACTTCTGCACACCTCTGTAGACCTCTGCACACCTCTGTAGACCTCTGCACACCTCTGCACACCTCTGTTCCCCTCTGCACACCTCTGCACACATCTGTACACCTCTGTTCCCCTCTGCACACCTCTGCACACTTCTGCACACCTATGTGTACCTTTGTATACCTCTAGCACCTTGTATTTACAAACACTGCTGCTACTTGCCAGTGCTTTCAGCTCAGCCATTGGTGTAATCCACCCACAATGAAACAGCTTTGCACTCACACACACCCACAAACTCAAACACACACACACTATTTAAACAGTGGAGGTTGTGCTTTAAGAGTTCTATAGGCTAATCCTCTTGTGCTGCTGGGTCTCATTGAGGTGGGACACATGTTGAGGTGTTGCGTAACATTCAGACCCCTTGGAGAGGGGCAGGAAGTGGTCTTTTGGGAAGGAATGGAATAGTCATTACTGCTCGCTGTTTGACTATAGAAAAGTGTTGACATCCTAGGCCAAGAGACAAGGTTATGTCAACAACTGTGGTGTGTGTGTGTGTGTGTGTGTGTGTGTGAGAAGCAGTGAGAGAGAGCTTGTGCTGTGACACACGGCCTGCCTGCTCGTTAGCGTAGTGGCGGTTTACGGCTAGCCAACGCTTCAGCGTGACCCCTGACCAGACAGAGGTACTCTGATACTCTGATCTCCGTGAAGGCCTGTGAAAACAGGATATCTGTTCAGGCTACACACACACACACACACACACACACACACACACACACACACACACACACACACACACACACACACACACACACACACACACACACACACACACACACACACACACACAGGGTCGAGGCTGAGAGCCATTACATTAGCAGTGAGGTTGAAAATCTTCAGCCAAACCACACATTAACTCTGGCAGCTCCAATCAGAGGCCCTCTGGCAGCTTAGAACAGTCAGGCTGCCTCACCAAGACAGAGTGGGGGGGGGAGAAGGAGAAAGGGGGAGGAATAGGAGGAGAGGGAGGAGGAGAAGATAGAGATGAGGTAGAAGTGTTGAACAAGGCAATCACAATGAGTGATGAGGAGAAGGAGGAATAGGAGTTTGAATCAGACCCCGTCTCTCCATGTTGACTCTGTATTAGTCACTGGGGAGTTTGGTGCTGGTCAATGCACCACAGTAGAGATGACATCTCCACACCCTAGCCAGCAAATCATCCGTCTCAGTGGGCATGAGTCCAGCTTTGACTCCCCTGAACTCCCTGGCCTGGCCCAGCCCAGTCCTCTGCTGTGTAATCCCTCCTGACCCAAGCTAATGAAAGGCTGAGTTAATGAGCCGTCCTTTTGGACTGGCCTTCATCCTGCCTCTTCATCACCAGTCTGTTTATGGACCTGTCACCCTCCCTCCCTCTCTCTCTCCTTCCCTCTTTCTCCCTCTCATGACCTCACTTCCCTTCCCTCTCGTCATGTCTTCCCTCTCCGTGTCCCTCGGCAACCGTCAGAAGAACAGCCGGCAGCGGCTCGAGAAGCTAAGGGGAGGAAGGGGAACACTTCTGTGGCGTCTTTCTCCTACCTGCTCTTTCACACACACACATACACTTGCTCGTACACACACACACACACACACTCACAGCCTGTGGTTCAGACATCAGAGATTGGGAGAGGCTGAGGTTAGAAACAGATGGTTCTTCACACTGCTCAGAGGAAACTCAACTGTCTATAGGAGGAGTGTGTGTGTGTGGGGGGGGTGGGGGGGGATAAGAAGAGGAGGAGGAGGAGGAGGATGATGAAGAAAGAAAGGGCGGAGGAGAGGGAGGAGGAGAGAGGAAGGAGGAGAGGAAAGGAGAGAAGGCAGTCATCTACCTGCTTATTAGTGAAATACCTCCAGTCGTCAGCCCTCTCCTATTGGCCTTCAGACGGTCTGTTCTTCACAACATGATCCAGACATTCAGCCCCCATGATAACCTGTGACTGCAGAGCTGGAGGGAGACTGGAGAGCACCCAGCTGCGTGTCTCTGGGAACCAATCAGCCGAATTATACAGACATTATGCACCCAATGAAAACCTAGCGTGCTGTTTATGATAATGAGGTTGTAGATGGAAAATCCTATTTAATGGCGGGAGATTATTTTCTTTACAGGGAGTTGAGGATGGAGGAGGGGGAAGGGGGGGGTGTCTGTTTCGGTTCTTTTATTCCTCCTGATAGAGTTATAGTGAGTGCTGGAGTGGGAGAAGGGTCTCTCTCTCTCTCACACACACACACACACACACACACACACACACACACACACACACACACGCACAGGGGTAAATAGCATCTTGTGAGTCCCATTAGAGGTTTGTGTGTGTGTGTGTGTGTGTGTGTGAGAGATAGCCCAGCACCCCTGCTCCAGTTAACCCGGTGGTCCCATTGTCAGCTCATCATAAGACTGTGTGTGTGTCTCAGGGTGTCATTACCATACTGATGAGGCTTCTTCATCAACCCCTGCTGCTTTCATGTTCTCACAAGGTCAAACTACAGTCTGACTGAACCGCTCTCTGCCTTGGTTAGCTGACTCTCTCTGCCTCAGCTGTCTGTCTTTGTCTCTCTCTCTCTGCCTGTGTTAGCTGACTCTGCCTCAGCTAGCCGCCTCCCTCTCTGCCTCAGCTAGCCGTCTCCCTCTCTGCCTCAGCTAGCCGTCTCCCTCTCTGCCTCAGCTAGCCGTCTCCCTCTCTGCCTCAGCTAGCTGTCTGTTCTATCTGGTTGTGTACTGAGATGCAGACAGACTTTCAGCTCTTTGTCACAGATTTGCAGGAATTAAATGTTGTAATTAGGATAGGCAAGTGCGTGAGAGGCAGATGTCTTTTCATGGTTTGACAATGGGAGATTCTTTGTCCGTGCATAAATCTGAAGTATAGATTGTTGTGATGCTTTTAAATTTTGTGTTTGTTATTGTGTGTGTGTGTTATTGTGTCTCCTGCTCATTCCTATTCCTGTTTACACAGTAACTGGAGACAGGGAAGTTGCCCAAATGGTTTCATTCCTCTTTTATTGACTCATGACTGAAAGTGTGTGTGTGTATGTGCGTGTGTGTACAGTAGTTTGCATGCTAACACATCCTAACGCTCAAGATTGAATCAGACAGACTGGTTTGCTCTGGCCAGTCCAGAAGGGTCCCTGGTCCCCAACACACACACACACACACACACACACACACACACACACACACACACACACTCACCGCTCCGGTCTGTGTGTTGAGTCATCCTGCGTGCCTGCCTTAGGAGATGAAACAAACCAAATGCTCAGTCTGTCCTGTTCAAGGCACTCTACACACACACACGCACACACGCACACACGCACACACGCACACGCACACACACACAGAGAGAGCTATCTGGCTCTGTCAGTGACTGGTTTGACTCAGGGGCAGCAAATTAACAGTATCCTCGCTCTCTCTCTTTCTTGTCTCTGTATCTACTCTCTCTCTATCTTTCTTGTCTCTTTCCTCTCTCTCTCTCTCTCTCTCTCTTTCTTGTCTCTCTTCTCTCTCACTCTCTCTCTGTGTCTTTCTTGTCTCTCTCTCTCTCTTCCCACCATATAAAAGATCATTTAACTCATCCCCCCACTCTATTACTGCTTCTGGACCACAGACAGTTCTAAATGCTAATGTGTGTGTGTGTGTGTGTGTGTGTGTACGAACGTCCATTTCTCTATACTTGCAGTCTGAACTATCCATCAAAGGCAACCTTAGTCAGCCCTCAGTGAATTATTCATTAAAACAGCCTTTTGTTTTAATCATTAGGACAAGAACAGTCAGTCCTTATTGGGTGAACACAGCCCCCATCCCCGACACACACACACGCACACACACACGCAGTCACTCACATCCATGAAACGCCCATGTCATAGACTCTTTTTCTGTCTCTGCCTCAGCTAGCTGTCTCTCTGCCTCAGATAACTGTCTCTCTCTCTCTGCCTCAGCTAGCTGTCTCTGCCTCAGATGCAGAATGGAATGCAGAGGGAAGAGCTCAGTCAGAGCTGCTGGTTGTTGCCTCAGGGCTGTGCTGTAGTGTTGTGATGACTTATCACCTGAACACCGTCGCCTCAATGCTCAGGGTCTTAAAGTTAGGTGGCTTAAATAGTTTGACTTCCAGTGTTAACTTTGAGGTCGGTCTGGCTTCTGCTGATTGGCTGGGGGGCAGAGAGACGGGGGGCAGATTGCTAAGGTGGCCTGGCAGGTCAAATTTGTTTTTATAGAAGCTTCTAGTAATAAGGCCTTCCTCCAACTGTGACAGTTATTCAGAGTTGACTGGCTGGCTGGCTGGCTGCCTGGCTGGTTAGTTGGCTGGTTAGGCTGTCTGGTGTTCTCCCCTGTGAAAAGGCCAGAACTGTCAGGCAAGGAGGAGAAAGGAGGGGAGGCTTGGATGCCTGGGCCTGGGGAGAGAGAGGGAGCTAACCTTCCCTCCTAGATTCTGCTCCTGCTCCAGGACTGGCTGGCTGACTGACTGGCCCTCTGAAGGTCACACCCTAGCAGGGGGGCCTTGATGCTGGAGTCTGGCTCTATCATTACTCTCTCTGGAGCTCTCCAGCCCTCCATCCATCCATCCACCTCACATGCACCCTTCTCTGCTCTCCATGTCAGGCCTAATGAGGTCTGGGCTAGTCTGGGCTAGTTCTAGCCTGGCTTGGCCTGTCCTGGTCTGGTCTAGCTCTGGCTCTAGTCTGGCCTGGCATGGCATGGTGTTGTCCATCTATAGTCTGGCCTGGCCTGGTCTAGCTCCAGGCTGTGGTGGTGAGCCCTGCTGTCTGAGTCAGTGGCAGGTGGACTAGTCTGGCCTCCACAAAGCAGGGTTTAGAGGGGAGAGTCAGGGTGCTGCTGGGCTGAGGAGAGTCAGGGTGCTGCTGGGCTGAGGTGGAGCAGAGCTGCCCTGTATCACAGCTGTAGCTGACAGATTACAGGGAGGCGTTGGGGGCAGGGGCGGGGCACGGGGAGGAGAGATTGGGGTGGTAGGGGCTACGATAGCATGACTCATGACTATATGTAGCCCTCTAACAAGCACAGGGCTTTTAATGGGTCGCTCTTTCACAGTGCCACTGTGAGAAACGCCTTCTACCTCATTTCTGAAAGAGAGGCTACCCTCCCTCGCCTTTTACAGTTTTGTCTCACTTTCTCTTTTCTTTTCTTTTTGGACCCCCCTCCCTGCCTTCTTGGTATCTTCCAGTGTTAAGTGAGTGTGTGTGTGTGTGGGGGGGGGGGGGGGCAGGACCACAGAGGCCAGAGGCCCGGGGTGGGGGGCCTCACTGTAATAACGATGCACAAAGCACTTTCTCAGTCCTCGCTCCCACCATCCGCAGAAACCGTATGAAACACCCCTGGATTTAAGTCTTTATTTACTAATCTACCGAGGGAGAGCCTTTCAAGATGCTCCCCATATGGAGGGAGGGGGGAGAGAGGGGAGAGAGGGGGGAGGCATAATAAATGCTCCAGTAATCCTAGCTAGTAATCAGGCCTGTACCAGCACATTGGGTTAATGTTCCCCAAGCCTACTTTCTCCCTCTTTCTCGCTCCTTCTTTCTTTCTCTCTCTCGCTCTCTCTTTCTCCCACTCTCCCTTTCTTTCTAACTCCCTCTTTCTCTCTCTCGCTCTCTTTTTCTCTCTTTCTCTTTTTCTCTATTACACGTACATTCTGTCCATCTATATCTGCCTTGTGTTTAGGAAAGTCCACTGTATCGTGTGTAATCGCTCAGACCAATTTAGTGTTGGAAGTAATTCAAGGTTTGTATTAGTCATGTTATTCCCTGTAGCACCTCGATCACTTTCCATTGATATCTCTAGACCCAGCCCCTGGACCCAGCCTCTAGCCCCTAGACCCAGCCTCTAGCTCCAGCCTCCATCCCTGGGCCCTCTAAGTTCGGTCCCTCCAGGCTGGAGATGGAGTCCAGACATCCCAGTTGAAGCTCTGTCCCCTGGACTCGGCTCGATCCATCTGGAACACATCATCATCGTTAATGGCCTGGACGAGCACACGCGTGTACACAGCACATCCACACGCATGTTCCCAGTGCCTTCACATGTACATGCTGTACCAGGCTGGTGGAAAACCGCTCGTGATGCAATCCTCCTGTACAGGCACGCTTGTAATGCTCACAAACAGGTTATACCATGCTCTAGCCTACTCTCTATCCTGGCCTTAGCCCCCATCCCTGGCCTCTGATCTGGCCTCAGCCTCTGAGCCTCTACTCAGGGCCCGGCCCCCCCCCCCCCCCCCCTCCTCTGATGACAGGTGATGGATGGTGGTGAACATCACATCACGGCCATCCCTCCATGGACTCATAACAAGATGAATGTGGAGCAAATAAAAGTCTCAAATCGCTGTAGTGCTGAGAGGGAGGGGAGGGGGAAGAGGAGGAGGAGAGAGAGGAGGAGGAGAGAGAAGAGGAGAATGTGAAGAGAGAGGAGAGGGGGAGGCGGAGAGGGAGGAGGAGAGAGAGACGTGGAGGATGGGAAGGTTCTACTTCCTCCCCTGTGTACTGTAATGGAACCCAGGTGCCCTGGGCTGTTTTCCAGACAATTCCACGACCTGCTGTTTTTGCACTTTATGAACAGAGAGGGTGTCAGGGTACAGTCCTCTCACAGGGAGGGGGGGGTGAGGCGGTGGGAGGAGGGGGTGGGAGGAGGGGGTGTGACCGGCCCAGGGGTGGAGGACGTGACAGGGAGTGTTGTTTTCCTGTGTGGCATTTCTGCTTTATTAACGAGACAGACAGACAGAGAGCGGCGCCGCTGGGTGATGAGAGAGAGAGAGAGAGAGAGAGAGAGAGAGAGCGAGAGAGAGAGAGAGAGAGAGAGAGAGAGAGAGAGAGAGAGAGAGAGAGAGGGGGAGAGAGAGAGAGAGGGAGAGAGAGAGAGAGAGGGGGAGAGAGAGAGAGGGAGAGAGAGAGAGAGAGAGAGAGAGAGAGAGAGAGAGAGAGAGAGAGAGAGAGAGAGAGAGAGAGAGAGAGAGAGAGAGAGGAGACTTTACCATGTAAATGAGCCTCGCCTTTCCCCTCCAATCTGCTTTCTCAAATGTTCTCACAAGAATCAGGAAATGAAAGTGATGCACACCGTGAAAGCGGACCGACATCTGTTGCTGCCTTTTCCTGCTTTTAGCGCTCAAACACACCTGGGAGACCAACCGACACAATACCAACAGAAACCAACATCTCTCTCTTCTGTATCACTCCCCCTATAAGTCTGTCACCTTCCCCCCAGGCCCTGAGAGACGTCTCACAGTGTTCTGAATAGATCTGATCGCTGCCACTCGCTGACAGATTTACAGCAGAGTAGGCGGCCCTATTATCATTCTTTCTCATTCTGAGCCGTCCCAGACCCCATTATCGTCCACGACGGTTTTTCCCGTTCATTTCTTTTAGACGAAATGCAGCAGCTGTTTGTTATAAGTCGTTTGATGTTTGAAGTTGGGTTATGTCAATTCTGACATGGATCATTTGGCCTCGAGTTATTGGGAACACGGAGAGGGCTGGTGTGTGTGTGTGTGTGTGTGTGTGTGTGTGTGCGAGTGAGTGTGTGTGCGTGTGAGCCAAGGCCAAGGAGTGTGTGAAGGTTATGGGATGTAGGTTCTCTAATCCAGCTGTTAGTTACACCAGCACAGCCTTTATGGAGGCTGGTATTGATCCAGGGATTAAACACACGAGTCGTCAGTTCAAATCCTGCTACAGTGTAGCCATCACGACTGATCTGAATATGTGCGAAGGAGGGAGAGAAGGAGGGAGAGAGGGAGGGAGAGGAATGAGAGAGATAGGAAGGGGAAGAGCCATTGTTTGTTAACCAAAGCCAGTGTTTTAAAGTCTTCCCCAACAAGGACTGAGGCTGTACAGTGTTTTTTTGTTATTCCTTCTCAATGTGGTGTCTAAACTCAGCACCAGATGATGGTGTGGATGGAGTTTTACCCACGTGTGGTTTTCTCTTCCATCACTTAGAATTGGTGTGCCACCTGGTGGCTAAGGAGTGAACTGCATCCGGCCTACAGCAAAAAATGGGATAGCGGTTCAGGTTGTTGGTCTGCTAACCACGTTCAGTGGGTTTGAGTTTAGTTTGACTGGTTTTAGGTCTTCTGGTTTGGTTCCCTCATCTCTAATGTTTACTTGAAATCCCAAGCTCTTTTGTGTGTGTGGTTTGGAGGCTGCAGTGTGTGTGTGGGTGTGTGTGTGTCCTCCGGCACGGCAATATCCAGATGTCTCCGTAACTCCTGGCGACGAGGGGCTCGTCAGTTCTGAAGCGAAAGAGGAAATGACCTCATCTGAGACCAGCTTTCCACATCGACTGTTCTTTCCGATCCCGTTCAACCCAAACAGGCAGTCAAGGCCAGGATCCCAGCCCGGCTACCCTGGCAGGCCATCGGACACATCTCCCCCTCTCTCCCCATCTCTCTGGTGCCCTTCTCTCCTTCCCTTGTGCTGGAAGTCAGCCCCTGGCACCACAGCTGTGGTCCTGACTTTCCACTCTCTGATCTGTCTCTGGAGGAGAGGATCCTTCACTGAACTGCTCCTCTCAAGGTTTCCTCCATGTTTTCTCCTCTAGTGAGTTTTTCTGGGAGTTCTTCTGTGTCTTCCTTGAGAGTTGAGGTTTGTTGAGAGGCAGGTCTATGGGTGTATGTGAAGCCTTCTGTGACATTGCTTGTAAAAAAAGATTAGACAAAATACGATTGAATTTATCCCTGGGTCCTCTGGGGCTGGATCGTCTTTTGGACTCGTCCTCCTCGCCTGTCTTGTATAATGAGTTGAACAGATGTGTGAGTGTGTGTCTGTGAGTGTGTGTGAGTGTGTGTGAGTGTGTGTGTGTTAGTGAGCAAGTGAGTCTGAGCTGGTTGTATCTGTGTATTCTCCAGTGTTGGGACGGAGATCCAGTGTCCGTTTGTGGTTTTGCACTGTACTTTATGACTTAATTTTAGCAGGGGGCCTGCATGCATACGCCCTGGGCCTGGCTGGGCCTCGCTGGACAGGCCCCCCTCCTCTGGGCCTGGCTGGGCTGGACAGGCCCCCCTCCTCTGAAACTCGGCTCCACTGGGTCTTCAGCTGCAGAAACAAGCCTGTACAGAGGCACACATGTGGGTTTGCAGCATTTTAATATGGCTTTTTCTCTTGTTCTGCCCCCCCTCCCCTCTCATTTCTCTCTCTCTGTCTATCCTCTTCTCTGTCCCTCTCTCCCTCTCTCCCCCTCCCCCTCTCTCTCCCCCTCTCCCAGAGAGAGTGTGCTCCTCCCCCTCCCCTGCTGTTCAGGAAGCTGAGTAACCCTGACCTCTCTCCAGCCGCCAACAAGACCAAGATCCACCGACAGCTCAGCCAGGATGAGGGTTATGCCCGGCGCAGCAGCATGGCTATGACCGGTGAAACACACACACACGTACACACACACACAGTATTTTTTCAACATTTCTATTCAAACACAACTCAACATCAAAAAGTTCCTAGGTTCTTGGAACCTTTTTATTAAAGTGTGTGTGTGTGTGTGTGCGTGTGTCCCCCAGGTAAGCAGCTCCTGCCCCTGTCCAGCAGTGTGCACGGGGGCGTGAGTCAGCTGGCCTGGCAGGGCTCTGGAGAGCCTAATAACCTGGTGCTCATGAGGAACCAGAGCCTGGGCCAGTCTGCCCCCTCCCTCACAGGCCTGGTGAGTCCACTCACACACACACACACACACACACACACACACACACACACACACACACACACACACACACACCCACCCGGACACGACTACACACTATGATTCAACGTGGCCACCATCAATCCCACCACTAGATGGCAGCGTTGCTCAGCCAGACAGAGGAAGCTGTCAGTCTCAGAGGGTGATACATACACATCATTTACACGGCCTCATGGTCCTCCTCATCATCATCATCATCGTCATCATGGCAGCCTTCTTCCCATCAGCAGCAGCAGCAGCATGTGTTGTTTGCTCATGACAGTGAACTTGGACTGGACAGTTAGCTCTCCAGGAGAGGAACCTTGTCATGGTACAGCAGAGGTGGTTAAACACTGATTACTGTTTATTTGACTCTGTTTATAAGGATGTTATTAACTGTTGGTAGACACTGTGATTCTCTCTCGCTCTCTCTCCTGCTTTCTCTCCTGCTCTCTCTCTCATTCTTGCTCTCTCTCTCTCTCTTGCTCGCTCTCTCTTCTGCTCTTTCTCTCTCTTTCCTGCTCGCTCTCTCTCCTGCTCTCTTGCTCTCTCCTGCTCTCTCGCTCTCTCCTGCTCTCTCTCTCTCTCTCTCTCCTGCTCTCTCGCTCCTGCGCTCTCTCTCCTGCTCTCTCTCTCTCTCTCTCTCTCTCTCTCTCTCTTTCTCTCTCTCTCGCCCTTTTGAAAGCCTTGTGTAACCAAGCCAACAGGATATTGCGGATGCAATTAGGATTGGAAAATGTGATCTGTGGAACAGTTCAAGTCCAGACAAACGTTTTTTCTTCTTTTGTTTCTCACTAACAGGTTTAATAAAGTTTTCCTCCCCTTGACAGTAAACCCCCCCCACCCCTTCCCCCCTCTCTCTGTTTGGGGGTGTACAGGGGGGGGGGGGGGGGGGTCTTGATCCAGAGCCTCTCTGAGCTGCTGTGTGGGCAGGGATTTTTCACACAACGGTAATTACTTGCCAGCGTGTCTCTGTTTCCTGTTCCTGTCTGAGACGCCCCTGGGGTACGCCTGTCACTCTTTGTTCTTGTCGGAGCTTAATGGTTTGTTCTCTGATTGATTTTAATGAGCTGCATTCACTTGTGGGGGAACAACTGATTGTATGTCTCTCTCTCTCTCTGTGTGTGTGTCTCTGTCTCTCTCTCTCTTTCTCCCTCGCTCTCTCTCTCTCTGTGTCTCTTTCTCTCTCTCTCTCTCTCTCTCTGTGTGTCTCTCTCTCTCGCTCTCTCTCTCTCTGTGTCTCTGTCTCTCTCTCTCTCTCTCTCTGTCTCTGTCTCTCTCTCTCTCTCTCTCTCTCTCTGTGTCTCTCTCTCTCTGTGTGTCTCTGTGTCTCTGTCTCTCCCTCTCTCTCTCTTTCTGTGTCTCTCTCTCTGTCTCTCTGTCTCTCTCTCAGTTGTACAGTATAACATGAGCTGGCAGACTCCATAGTGAGGCTGGGCTGTAGATATTGTAACTTTGTTGTATCTTCATAGGCCTTCCTGACAGCTTCCCAGAGTGAACCCTACTGCTGGGTATACGAAGCAGCTCTAGCCATATGGACTGACCTGGAGTCTGGCCATATGTGCTGAGCTGGTGTGTGGTGTCCTATCATGACACGCACAGTTACTCACGCTGTGTCAGCTCCAGTGTCTGTGTGTTCCCTTGTGGCTGTCTCTCTCTCTCTCTCTCTCTCTCTCTCTCTCTCTCTCTCTCTCTCTCTCTCTCTCTCTCTCTCTCGTCTCTCTCTCTTTTTTGTATCTCTCTCTCTCTGTCTCGTCTCTCTCTTTTTTGTATCTCTCTCTCGTCTCTCTCTCTTTTTTTGTATCTCTCTCTCTCTCTCTCTCTCTCTCTCTGTTTCTCTCTGGTCATGTCCATACAGGGACCCCTGTCTGGTGGTTTGTGTGTGGCTGAGAGGAGGGGTGGATGAGGAGGGGTGGACAGAGAGGCCTGTAGCCTGTAGGGCCACCACTCATGTCCAGATGGTGTTTACTTCTCAGCTAATGGTGTGGGGTCTGGAGAAGTGGTGTCCCTGGGTCAGAGAAGACATCAGTGACCTACCCATCCCTGTGTCTAAGAGCCAGGTGGAGAGGGAGGAGTGGGGGAGGAGAGAGGGAGGGAGAGGAAGAGAGTTAGGGAGGGGGAGAGGGAGGGACAGCAAGAGCCAGTGCTTGCTTATTAACCAAATTCAGTGTTTTAAAGTCTTCCCCAACAAGGACTGAAGCTGTACAGTGTTTGTCATTCCTTCTCAGTGAGGTGTCTAAACTCAGCACCAGATGATGGTGTGGGTGGAGTTTTACCTCTGTGTGGTTCATCACTTCGACATCACTGTGTCTTTTAAAGCATCGTCCACGAGCCAAGGTTTTGAAGCCAGAGCTGGTGATTCACCCAGGGAGAGAAGCACAATCCTTTTGTGATGATCATTTAAATGAGCATTTCCTTTTCACTTGCAGATGGAGTGAACCATCTCTAGTCTCCTGGCCCAGAAAAGGTCAAGTGGTAGAAAGTGTGTGTGTGTGTGTGTTCACGCTTTCACATGCAGAGCATGGCGTTCTGGTTCAAAGCCTTGACGAAGACCAGGGAGGTCATTATCATTCTGTCTGGCCTTCCACTCCACATTCCCTCTCAAACATGGTGATTAGAGGCCACAGATGGAAATGAATTCAGATACAGCTCTCTCTCTCTGTCTCTGTCTCTTTCTCTCTCTTTCTCTCACACACAATAGAGAGCAGGCTGAAAGTTCAAAGGTAGAGCGGATTGTTATCATAATGAGACTGGATTTGGACATGTTTTGATTCTGAAACAGGTCAGTGTAGACCCTCATTCGTCCAGGAGTGTTCCATATAAGGTTTCATCTGGACACTGTTTTCAAAATCAAGATGTTTCAAACCCATCCAGGAGTCATTCTCAATCGGAAACGTTTACTTTAAAGGCCATAGAAAAAGAGACCTAAATAAAGGCCCTGTAGCTTATATAAAGTAATAAGGTATGAGGAGAGACTCAGCGAGATGTAGCGAGCTGCCTTCGCCTACTCTGAAATATGCATGAGGACCCCATGAATAATTACTGGCAGCTTCCTAAACACTCTGCTGTCCTAGTGGAAGAGACATGGAGAAGGAAGCTAGGAGAAGTCATGTGTGAGGCGGTGGGTCCCCT
The DNA here is from genome assembly GCA_030340665.1 of Neosalanx taihuensis. Taxonomy (NCBI): domain Eukaryota; kingdom Metazoa; phylum Chordata; class Actinopteri; order Osmeriformes; family Salangidae; genus Neosalanx; species Neosalanx taihuensis. The sequence goes on from CM059308.1 coordinate 3,255,857, forward strand.
CAGGAGACCAGGGGACTGATGTCTGGGATCTTGGTTACCACAGGTCTTGGTCTAGTCCAGTTAGGAACCAATACAGTAGTTTACTGTTATATGCATTTGCGTACTGGGGTGTGCCCCCCCCCCCCCCCCCAAAAGAGGCTATTTTACAGGGTAAAAAGAAGAGGGCCCTGTGCCTACATGCAGACCTGGCATGGCGAAGGGCGATGTGAGGGTGGGGCAGGTTAGTGTGTGGCATCCTCTTGTGTTTACTTCAGCAAGCTGCAGCAAAATCCTGTTATGTAAACACCAGAGAAAGGTGGAGAGAGAGAGGGAGAGAGGGAGAGGGAGGCAGAGAGAGAGATGGAGAGACACAGAGAGGATGTAATAGTGGTGTTAATGGGAGAAGGAGATGTCTGCTGGCTGTGCTGTCCCAGACTAGCAGCCACGCTGCGCAGCCTCAGGGTCACGCTACAGCTTTGGAGTTTAACTTCTCATTTCTCCAATAATGCTGCAGGAAAAGACATTGAAATTCCACTGGCGTCTTCACAAAGACTTTGATGTACAGCTTTGTTGTGCAGGCTCCTCCAGCACACACTGAGGGAGGAGGGAGGGAGGAGAGAGGGAAAGAGAGGAAGAGGGAGGAGAGAGAGAGGGTTGTGTGGAAGAGTTTGCTATCCTAATTACTGGATGTCATGTAAACAGCATGGAGCTCCCTCTCGTGCCATGTGGTGTGAGAAGGTTCTCCTGAACGACCATCATGTCAGTTTGATGCAGTGTGTGGAACATCAGCAGGGTTCTCTGGGCCTGTTGGTTCATTCTGTCACATTTACACTCTCTCTCTCTCTCTCTCTCTCTCTCTCTCTCTCTCTCCTCACACTCCTCTCTCTCTCTCTCTCTCTCACACTCTCTCTCTCTCTCTCTCCTCCCCTCCCTCCCTCCCTCCCTCCCTCCCTCCCTCCCTCCCTCCCTCCCTCCCTCCCTCCCTCCCTCCCTCCCTCCCTCCCTCCCTCCCTCCCTCCCTCCCTCCCTCCCTCCCTCCCTCCCTCCCTCCCTCCCCTGTCTCTCCATGGGCATCACATACTTTCACAGAGACTTGAAGTCTCACACTGTCTTTAAGGGAGATACCAGCTGCTCTACAACCCTCGCAAGGGAGATACCATCTGCTCCACAAACATTTTGAAGGATTCTCTTTTCTTCTGACAGCAGAACGAGAGAGAGAGAGAGAGAGACTATAAGAGAGATGGAGAGGTCTTTATAGTGTCAGAGTCCAGGTGAGATGTTATAATAACGAGGGCTGTAGATGGAACCTTAGTCACCTTCCTGTTTTCCACTCCTCTTATCACCCCCCCCCACTCCCCTCTGCCACATACAAGCCTGACTATATCACACTCAGTCTGTAACACCCCCCACTGAGCTCCATCCACCTCAGCCCCTTTCACACGCTCCATCATCACCGAGGCGAGTCCTTGAGTCTCCCTGAGGTATATATCAAATGCACCCCACAGTTATGCTTGCCTAGCCCTGTCTCGCTGCCAGACGCTTGTTTCGAACCCCCTCAGCCAAACCAGAGCAACACACAGGTCCCCGGTCCCCTACGGAGCTGTTAACCTGCAGATGCATTACTCACCCTGCACTGTTCAGCCTTGAAATGTGCCTGTGCTGTTTGTGTGTGTTTCATTCTTATCTAAAGTCGATGTAGAGCCTCAGTCGTCCAGGAGTGTTCCATTGTTGAAAAGGTTATCGGACGTTAGTTATCTGGACACAGGTTTCAAAAGCAAGACAGTTCTACACCCATCCGGAAGTCATTCTCATTATCACTTTCTGATTGAGAATGACTTCTGGATGTGATACCAAACATCTTGACTACATCTCTCCTACACATCTCACCCTCTCTCCATCCGTCTGCTCTCCTCTACTCCTCTTTCCCTGCATCCCTCGCTCCGTCTCAGACGAGGGGAGAAGGAGAGAGGATAGCTGATAGGCGTGTTAAGAAAATGCTGGAATGTTCTGCCTGGTTTGAAAACCAGTGTTGTGTTGACTCCTCCACACACTGCTAAGTCTAAATCGAGTTAATTAGTTTTTCTCTGTGACAGTGACGTGGGCGCAGAATGACACACACACACACACACACACACACACACACACACACACACACACACACACACACACACACACACACACACACACACACACAAACATCCACATGAACCCACTTTTTCCATTAGATCCACCCCAGGTTTAAATCTTGCTTGACTGTGTCCGGATAGCAATTACAGCCGGCTATGAAGAATTGATGGTGTCTGCTTGAGATCAGTACTCACTTAAAGCATGAGGAAAACAAAGCACTGCAGCTCCCATCGCCCCGGGCAACTCATTTCTGGGAAATAATTGGCTGATGTGGCTAGTGTTGTTGTGTGTTTTTCTTTCTTATTTTATTAATTTCTTCTCTCTTTCCCCTCCCTCCTTTCCTCCCTGTCTCTCTCTCACTCCCCCGCTCTCCCCCCCCCACCCCCTCCTCACCTTCCTCCTCTCCCAAGGAAACAATATCCAAAGTCAGTGAATAACTCATATAGTATATCTGTATAGGAGACACAGGGCTAGTTTTCCTCCATCACACTCTCTCTGCTGGACCCACCTGTTGTGTGTGTGTGTGCACATGTGTGTGTGTGGGCAATGATTAAGTGGCCACTGAAAAGTTTGACAGATCCCCTTCATTAGACCAGATAAGAGCTGATCTATGTGTGCCCTGCAGATCTCCTTAATCCCATGATGTTTGTTCCTCATTACACACACACACACACACACACACACACACACACACACACACACACACACACACACACACACACACACACACACACACACACACACACACACACACACACATGCACATGTTGATTGATGGTTCCTAGAAACTACAATCACTGCTGCACTGGAAAGACCTGTTATTGGAATAAAACCAGCATGCTTCTACCTTTCTATCACTCTCTGGCTATCACTCTCTTGCTATCACTGTCTATCTCTGTATCACTCTTTCTATCACTCTCTGTCTCCATCACTCTCTCTGTCACTATCTATCACTATCTCTCTATCACTGACACTCTCCCCCTCTATCACTCTCTCTAGCTCGCTCTATCACTCTCTCTGCGTTCTTCCCCCACATTCACCTTGACAACGCAGTCTGTGCCTCCCTCCCTCCCTCCCTCCCTCCCTCCCTCCCTCCCTCCCTCCCTCCCTCCCTCCCTCCCTCCCTCCCTCCCTCCCTCCCCACCCAGCAGAGCTCTGTGATTGGCTGGCATGTTTTATTGAAACCCTGGAATCAGCGTTGACCCAGATCCTCTAACCTGGTACGAGACGCTGCCTCCCTGCCTTACCTGACTTCCTGTCTCCCCTTCCTACCTGCTGTGCTTTCATCCTACTCTACCTTCCTCCCCCTCTCCCTCCCCCCCCCTCTCTCATGGGTAAGAACAGTCTCAACACAGAGCTGTCTCTAAACAGTCTCACTGCGTCATCAGCTGTTGCTGTGTGTTTAAGGAGTGAGGGTGTGTGTGTGTGTGTGCGCGTGTGTGTGTGTTTAAGAGCCTCTATGGCTTAGTGGAGGTCTGTAGCGTCTGGTGAGGGATGCTGCTGGGCTGGTGACTCCACCACCGCTGAGACGATTTGGTGTTGTAACCAGGGAGACATTAGGGCTGTGTGTGTGTGTGTGTCTGTCTTCTTGGTGCCGGGATAAGGTAGACATGTGAGGCCTTTGTGAGTGTGGGTGTGTCTGTGTTCCTTTGTGTGTGTTCCTGTGTGTGTCTGTGTTTCTGTGTGTGTGTCTGTATGCGTGTGTCTGTTCTTGTGTGTGTGTGTCTTCTTGGTGCTTGGATAAGGTAGACATGTGAGGCGAAGCTATTACATTATTACATTATATTGATGTTTATTAATTTATTAAATTATTCTCCCCTACACCATCATCGATCCACCCACCAATCTCCTGATCCCATCAAATGCAACAGGCGCAAAGTGTCGGTTTGATGGCGTGAGTGTGTGTGTGTGTGTGTGTGTGTGTGTGTGTGTGTGTGTGTGTGTGTGTGTGTGTGTGTGTGTGTGTGTGTGTGTGTGTGTGTGTGTGTGGTGTGTGTGTGTGTGTGTGTGTGTGTGTGTGTGTGTGTGTGTGTGTGTGTGTGAAGGAACTTGTGTGTGTGTGTGAGGGTGTTTGTGTGAGTGTGAATTGGCTGCTGTGGCTGAGATGTGATGAAAAGCAATCACTCGTCTTTTTCTCCAGGCCATTATGAAGCTGCTCGATATTTCAGAATACCAGAGTCTCAACATAGCCCAGCATCCTGTCAGCACGCTAATAACTCACTATCTTAAGTTAGCCTGCTAGGAGCTACCTGCATCTAATAACTCACTAGCTCCAGCTAGCCTGCTAGGAGCTACCTGCAGCTAATAACTCACCAGCTTAACCCTGTGAGCCCGTACGTATCATATTTGATACATACATTTCTGGAGCTCATTGCATCACCATTAAACGTAAACTTTGCATGAAACCCTTTTGCATGAACTCTTTTACATGTATGCTTCCCCGTAGTGGACATACTTCGCTTTCCCAATGTTTGGATGTCAGAATCAGAATCAGAATCAGAATCATAAACCCCCATTCTGATTCTGATTCTGATTCTGACATCCAAACATTGGGAAAGCGAAGTATGTCCACTACGGGGAAGCATACATGTAAAAGAGTTCATGCAAAAGGGTTTCATGCAAAGTTTACGTTTAATGGTGATGCAATGAGCTCCAGAAATGTATGTATCAAATATGATACGTACGGGCTCACAGGGTTAAGTTAGCCTGCTAGGAGCTACCTGCAGCTAATGACTCACTATCTTAAGTTAGCCTGCTAGGAGCTATCTGCAGCTAATGACTCACTAGATTAGATTAGATTAGATTCAACTTTATTGTCATTACACAGGTACAAGTCCAGGGCAACGAAATACAGTTAGCCTGCTAGGAGCTACCTGCAGCTAATAACTCGCTAGCTGGTTAGCTTGGGAGGAGCTATGTGTGTAAGAGTGTGTGTATGTTAACAAGTGTGTGTGTGCGTACGTTAACGTGTGTGTGTGAATGCTAACATGTGTGTATGTATGTGTGTGTGTGTTAAAGTATGTGTGTCTTAAAGAACAGCATCCCTGTGTGTAGAGCTTAAAGCTTCTCAGCATGTCGTAATCCCATCAGGAACATCTAAGCTGTGTTGTGGTACAGTCACAGG
>CM059308.1:3271086-3311086 GCA_030340665.1 Neosalanx taihuensis
CCGCGCTTGAGGACTACGGCAGGAGATTGTGGTCAGATTTGGTGACGTGATTCATTTGCGTTAAATAATAAATAACGTGTTAAGGTTTACGTTGAGAGCCCTAATATATATATATATATAAATACAGGGTTGTTACACTTATTTATGGTAGCAAATCAGTGGCATGATCTTTTGAATCTTAAAAGCCATCGAATATTGCAATTGAAACACAGCTGAATGGATTGGTTTTGAATGAACTTCTTTAAGTGACACACACAGCCAACCAAGGCCTTTACTGTGCCCCCCCCCCCCCCCTCGTGTGCCCCTGTATGTGGCGTCCAACTTCATTAAGTAAGCTAAGTTTACTTAGCCCGTATGTTGGCTAAGTTTACTTAGCCCGTATGTTGTTTGTAGACTTTAGCTCTGCTTTCAACACCGTCATCCCCTCCAAGCTGATCACCAAACTTGGAGAGCTGGGCATCAACACCTCCCTCTGCCACTGGATTATGGACTTTCTGACCAACCGACCACAGCATGTTAGGTCAGCCCACTCCTGCTCCACCACCATCACACTAAACACAGGTGTACCACAGGGATGCGTGCTCAGCCCGTTCCTCTACTCCCTCTTCACCCACGACTGCAAGCCAATGTATGGATCTAACTCCATCATCAAGTTTGCTGACGACACCACGGTGATCGGCCTCATCACCAACAACGATGAGACAGCCTACAGAGAGGAAGTGCAGCACCTGGCCATGTGGTGTGGTGACAATAACCTGCTCCTCAACGCCACAAAGACCAAGGAGCTTATCGTGGACTTCAGGAGGAAGAGGGGAGACACGCACGACCCCATTCAAATCAACGGGATGGCCGTTGAGCGTGTCTCCAGCTATAAGTTCCTGGGGATCCACATCTCGGATGACCTGTCCTGGATTACAAACACCTCCGGCCTGATCAAGAAGGCTCACCAGCGTCTCTTTTTCTTGAGAACACTGAGGAAACACCACCTGTCCTCAGCTGTCATGGTGAACTTCTACCGCTGCGCGATCGAGTGCATCCTAACAAACTGTGTTACAGTGTGGTACGGGAACTGCACAGTCGCTGAGCGCAAGGCACTGCAGCGGGTGGTGAAAACTGCCCAACGCATCACTGGGACTATTCTTCCGACCATTGAGGACATCCAGAGGAAGCGCTGTCTACGTAGAGCTCACAGCATCCGAAAAGATTCCTCACACCCCGCCCATAAACTGTTTGCCCCCCTGCCCTCCGGCAGGCGCCTCAGGAGTCTCCGGTGTAGAACCAGCAGACTGAGGAACAGCTTCTTCCCCAGAACTGTGTCACTCCTGAACTCCACTACACCCCCGCCCCCCTATATAACCCCCGCCCCCCCATAGAACCCCCCCCTCCTATATTTGCACATTCTGTTTGTACATTTGCACCACTTGCATATGTGAATTGTTATTTGCACTATCTGTCCATTTTGCACATCTGTTACTGCACCACCTGCACATTTTGTTCACATTTGTTCACTTTGCACATCAGTTCTTTTTGCTCAATCGCATCATTTGCACTACCTGTATATACATGCTACCCGGTAATTTCTGCTTGCTTTCTGCTTGTCTAATTTGTATCTGTACATACCCGGATTGAACCTGTACATACCCTGTATATTCTGTCTATACTGTTCATAATATGTATATTCTGAGTATATCCATATTATTATATTCTGTTGTTAATAACTGTTTTGCACTTCTGGTTGGATGCTAACTGTATTTCGTTGCCCCGGACTTGTACCTGTGTAATGACAATAAAGTTGAATCGAATCTAATCTAATCTAAGTGACTCCCAACACGTTCCAACAGCTCTTCAATTATTTACAACCGGCCACTTTGATTGGCTATTTGGTGACAAAGCAGTGAGCTTGTGAGAGCAGGTGGCACCACCGGTGTCAGGTGTTGTCGGTCGCCGTGACGACGCCACCGCTTCGCTCCCCCTCTGGGCAGCAACCCGGTAACGAACCCTTCAGTTGGTCCCCGCAGGCGTGACAACGGTGTGGGGGGGGGCGTGGGTACGAGACTGCGCCCCCTCCTCTCTCACCCTGGATGGGCACGACTGAAACACCCCAAATCAAACCCAGGTGAAACATAATAAGCTGAGGTGCGACTGAACACTGAAACAGCGTTACCTCACTGAGCTTCTGGGTCAGTTTGATCGGCTTTTGGTTTCCAAACGCTCTCTTATTAGCTGTTAGCTCTGCAACACCACAGTCTGTCTCGTTAGCGAGCTCATGAACGCCCCTCTGAACAGAACAGAATGGGATTCTTCTCCTCCTCTCTCCTGTTAGGGTCCAGCTCCTCTGTAAATGTGTGCTTTGGCTGGGAGAGACGCTGTTTGAGGGGAAATGTGGTTTGGTTCAGTGGTTAGAGCCTCCAAGGTTTTTCCACATAGATAAGCAATCCTTTCTTCTGCCTTTTCTCTCTGCAGTCCTGCTCTAATCTAATATGAGGTGATTACAAGCAGATCACACCCTGGCTAACCAGCTCAGGGTCCCAACACACACACTCACACTGACACACACACACACAGAACACGCACACGCACAAAGCCTCACATGACCTCGCTGGACGCCAGAACTCCTTTCATGTGGAGTTAAGTCAGTTCAGGTTGTTTTAACCTTTCTTTCTGCAGATTGCAGCCAGATGCATCGTGTCCTGCCAGTTTGCATCCAAAGCCCCCTGGTGTGGCAAGAGTATTGAAGTGGAAGAGTTTGGCAAGGGGGGGGAGGGGGGGCAGGGGGTGGAGGAGATTTGAAAGGTCCATCTTCTAATCAGTGCAGCATGACTGTTGAGATTCGAAGGGGGCCAGGTCTCTTTATATCTTGGTGCCTCACTTGTCTGAAGAATATTCAAATGCTCGATTACTAACGCTCTTCACCCTCTGCTTGGTCTGCCAGTTAACCCCTTCCTGGTCTGATCAGAGAACAGGAAATGAGATGTGGCAGTGCTGCTGTTGTGTGCCAGCTTCTAGGAACCACACTGCCAAAGAACACACACACACACACACACACACACAGATATATACAGATGACCTTTGAACCCTCCCTTTGCCATGTTTTTGTGTCTGAATAAGTTCAAACGCTTTATCACCGCCTCATCTTCAACCTAACAGCAGCTGTGGCAGTGTCAGTGTCACTAACACTAACGATAACACTTAACATTATCTTTTCACTCTGCGTGTGTTTGGAGCACAAAGCGCTGACTTAACACATCCTTTAAATGTTGTTTTCTGTTTGTCTGCCCAGTTGGTGTCTTTTTTGGGTGGGTTAAAAAAACGAAACACCTCTTTGATATGTCGGCATCGTTAAGTTGTGGTTCTGCCTGTTTGTTTTCTGCGTTTTTCTGTCTGTGGAGAGAGAGAGAGAGAGAGGGAGAGAGAGAGAGAGAGAGAGAGAGAAAGAGAGAGAGAAAGAGAGAGAGAGAGAGAGAGAGAGAGAGAAAGAGAGAGAGAGAGAGAGAGAGAGAGAGAGAGGGTGTTGCTGGCATGAAGCTGGTCTACTGTTAGTGTTGGGCCTCCCCCTCTCACCTCCTTCTCCTTCCCTCCTCTCCGCCTCTGTCTTTAAAATCCTTAATTTTGGACCGTCAACGTGTGAATCCCTCTCATCTGCTGTTTCATTTAGTTTGGTGTGATTCGTGGGCTATAGCCTTGTGCTGGTAACCAGGGCCTGTGTGCTTGGTGACCCCACGACCTCCGCTACTGCAAGCCGCTCCGTGTGTGACAAACACGGGCTCCGTTTTCGTACGGACACCCTCCCTTCCGTTGTCTTCTGGGTAGATCTGTTTGTACACCTGGCACTCACACACACACACACACACACACGAGACGTCCATCTAGAAGGTCAGCTAGTTCAATGTTTGGCTAGTTAGCGTAGCCCTCGGAACAACCCACTGTTTTGCTTGAACACAAACTGTGTGCAAACAGTCAACCTCTGCTCTGTTCAAACTGAGTTCAGCTGGTGCACCGTACCTAGATACTGTTGCTAAGCTAGTGCTATTAGTGATGATGCTAGGTTAGTGCTATTAGTGATGATGCTAGGTTAGTGCTATTAGAGATGATGCTAGGTTAGTGCTATTAGAGATGATGCTAGGTTAGTGCTATTAGAGATGATGCTAGGTTAGTGCTATTAGAGATGATGCTAGGTTAGTGCTATTAGAGATGATGCTAGGTTAGTGCTATTAGAGATGATGCTAGGTTAGTGCTATTAGAGATGATGCTAGGTTAGTGCTATTAGAGATGATGCTAGGTTAGTGCTATTAGAGATGATGCTAGGTTAGTGCTATTAGAGATGATGCTAGGTTAGTGCTATCATCTCATCGTCTTAGCGATTGTTTAGTGAGGGTTTGGCCTACGAGACTGTCTGTCCAAAACTGCTGTTGAGCACAAGGGTTTACTGTATGTAAACAACTTGTGTTAAACAAGCACACACTGAAGGGATTATATGGGTCTGATGTGTGCAAGGTTGTTGACATAGGCTGTCTTTCCCAATGATCTAGACCAGTGGTCCTCAACCCTGGTCCTCAGGGCCCACTGTCCTGCATGTTTTAGACGTTTCCCTGCTCCAACACTCCTGATTCACGGTTCACGGTTACATTTAGTACTCTTACCTCTTACACGACACCTTAAATGACAGGTGACAACCCAAGCACGCATCGAGAGTTAAAATCAAGACTTAATCAAGACTAACTTCTTTAAAGTGAGGCTTTATCCAATCAAACCTAACGTACAGACACTGGACTAAGGTGGAGTCAGGTGGCTGAGCGGTTAGGGAATCAGGCTAGTATATAGAAGGTTACCAGTTAGTTTCCCAGCCAAGCAAAATGACGTTGTGTTCTTGGGCAGGGCACTTCTCCCTCGAGGGGAATGTCCCTGTACTTGCTGTAAGTCACTCTGGATAAGAGCGTCTGCTAAATGACTCAATGTAAATGTTCTCTGACCAGTCTTTTGACAGAGTGTGACCAAAACAGCACAGCCTAAAGGACTTCTGTTCGTTTATTTTGTTTTGTTTTTTTTACCTCGCTTAGCCCTCAACTGACACACAGCTTCTGCTGGCTTATGACTAACAACAACACAAGCCCTGTGGGTGTGAAGAGCAGACAAAGGAGGGCGATGTTTTGATGAAAAATCAACCAAAACCTTTCCTAGTGAAGGGTTATATATGTGGCTCTTGTTGTTCAATGTGAATATACCAAAAAAGGTACAGGTCTGCACACCTCTTGGCACGGGAAGGTAGAAAGCACTCAAGATCTTTTGACAATGCACCATTTTTGAAAAATGATGCTAGGCTAACGCCAGCCGAGATGATGCTAAGCTACTGCTAGCAGAGCTGAGGCTAAGCTATTGCTTGTAGAGCTGATGCTAAGCTAGGCTTCCTTCAGGGCTTGCGTGTATTGCTGTCAGTATTGTAGTTGCCAACCGCTGTTCTACAGCTATTCTCTAGCTAGCCTAAGGTGTCTCTTCAGATAGCTGAGACTCCATTCCTAGCGCACAATAGCATCTTTTATTGAAGGGTTCGATGGAGGGAGGGGTGAAAACCCCTTCTGACTGATGTGTCAGAAGGCAGATTGTCTAAATGCTGCTTGGAAAACCCCACAGAATGAATATACTGTACTCTACCTTAAACAGGTCATGGTTTTCTTTTACATGTGATTGTTGCCCCCTTATTTATGATTCTGTTACCCTGCCCTCTCTTCTTGAGAGGAGGGTTAAACCAGGTCATGGTGTCTGCCTCCAGCCTGTCTGCCTGCCTGCCTGCTTGCCTGTCTGTCTGTCTGTCTGTCTGCCTAGGCTTCTGAATGAGGAATGCTGAGCCATGGTTCCCCGGTGCCTTGACAACCGGAAAGCTGAGAGGTGAGGTGAGAGGAGGAGGAGGAGGGGAGGGAGGGAGAGAGGCGGGGGAGGCGTGTAGGCAGGGAGAGCAAATATAGAAAGGCAGGGGAGGTGGGGTTCAGATCAAACAAACCTCCTGAAATAATAAAAATGTAGGGCACAGAGAAAGAGGAACACAGAGAAGAGACGAGGAGGGAGGGGGAGAGAGAGAGGATGAGAGAGAGGGGGAGAGAGAGGGGGAGAGATGAAGGGAGGGTTAGAGAAAGGCAAGTCGGAGAAAGAGAGAAAGAGGAAGGAGGGGTAGAGTTAGAGAGAGGGGTAGAGGTAGAGGGAGGGGTAGAGGTAGAGGGAGGGGTAGAGGTAGAGGGAGGGCTCAGCAGTTTTGGTAGTGCTGTGTTGCCAGCCAGCAGCTCATTACAGAGTGTCACTGGAGTATTGCATCAGTGCAACAGAGACATGTCAGGATGACATCACCCTGCCCAGCAGGCCTGCAGACGGCAGCTCTCCCAGCACAGTGTCCTCTCTCTCTGCAGAGAGACATGGAGGGAGGGAGATACAGAGGGGGAGATAGGATGATGTGTCACAAAGCCTGGTGGATAACATGATACAGGACTTGGAATTTGCATGAGGAGAGAGAGAGAGAGAGCGAGAGAGAGGTGGGGTGTGAGAGGGAGAGAGAGAGGAATGAAAGGAGTGAAGGAGATAGACCCAGAGGGATTTGGGTCGGGAGACGGGGAGATTGAGGGAGGTGAGGGGGGGGGGGGGGGGGGTGGTGTGGGGCGGTGGAAGATTCTACTGCTCTGCCTGTCTGGCTTCGGCTAATGCACAGAGGGGGGGGGGGGGGGGGGGGGGGGGGGGGGGTTAGCTGCTGTAACATTTCAGTGTTAAAAAAATACAAATAAAAAATCCTTTCCGGGTGTTTTGCTGTATGGTGCGTGGCTAAGGACACGACAGACTGCTGGGCACCGCAGAGGAGCCCATATCTGTGATCTCTAGCTGGGGGAGGAGAGTGGGGTGGGGAAGGGGAGGGGAGGAAGACAAGGAGGAGAAGAGGGGGTGGAGGACAGAGAGAGGAGGGCCAGAGTGTCAGGAGCTGGAAACTTCAGGCAGTGTAGCTAATCGTTTACCTCGAGTCTTGAACGCACATGACTGGAGGCTTGCTGCTGCAGCTGCCTCACACACAAGACAGACCAGACCAGACTAGCCGAGCCCAGAGAACAGAACAGAACAACCGATCGATTTATAGCCCGTCAGTAGGTCGTGTTAGACGCGATCAAATGCACGCTGAACGCTCCCACGACTCCCCCCCCCTCCCCTCCCCCTCCTGGTCGCTAGGTCAGGCCCCCCCCCCACCCCACGACAGGGTGCGGGCCAATGACAGGACAAGGTTGTTCTTGTGTGGGGCTAGTGTGTGGTGGGAGTGGGCAGGCGGCAGGGTTCGAGGCACATATGGAAGCGTGGGGTGAGGGCACAGGCAGGGCATCACTGCCATATGTAGCTCACAGGATGCATGGCCTGTCCACATGTCCTCCTGTGCTGCTACCAGCCTACATGAGAGGCCGTATGGCACATGCACACACACACACACACATGCATGCAAACACACATACATACACACACACACACACACACTTGGCCAGATCCATTCCAGGTCATTGCTTATGTAGGCATCATCAGATATCATTGATATTTCCTGTGGAACCGACAAGACACGGACAATCTGGATATTGACTGAGGTTTTGTGGCCTCTGTTAGCTAATAGATGCACAACATGGTTTTTTTGTTTTTTTTTGTTTTACTTAAATGTCTAAGGTAACAGTAGTTTAGCGTTAAGTGATGGGAACTCGGATGGCTCAGCGGGTTGTGGCATTGGCCTTGTAAGCAGAAGGTTTTGAGTTCAAATCCAGACTGTGACATGCATTTAGCGTTTGCTAAATGAATTATTGTAATTATGTGTCCAGGAGTTTACATTAACCTTATGTAACTTTTTCTAGTTTTTTTATTGTATTTTTTTATTATCCCACTCCACACATTCCAAGTGTGTATGTTTAGTATGGGACCATGAAGAGGGCTGTTTGTGTCTGTGGCTGAATGATTCATTCCACTCTACTTCCTCCAGTGGCAGACACCATGAACATGCTGAGGGCTAGAGGGTAAAAGAACACGCTAAGGCAGGGGTGTCCAATCCTGGTCCTCGAGGGCCCACTGTCCTGGCAATTCTAGATGTTTCCCTGCTCCAGCACTCCTGATTCTAATGAATGGGGTTGTTATCAAGCTCTGTGGAAGCCTCATAATGACCCTTCATTAGAGTCAGGTGTGCTGGAGCAGGGAAACATCTAGAACTGTGGGCCCCTGAAGACCAGGAACACCACACAAACACACCTCACCACACCACAAACACACACACACACACAACAGGTACTAAGGGAGCCACACACAAAAAACCAGGGATACAAATCTGCAACTCTCTCTCACTCGCTCACTCACCCACACACACATACACACACCCACTCTCTCACACACACACAGATGAAACCATATCTCCAGATGCATTTGCACTATTCATCACTGTTACTCTTCGTCCTCTTTGCAGATTTTTGCTTTCTCATTGCAGTGTTAAAATGGTTGCTGGTCTGACAAAGCAGATACATCTGTTCAGTTACTGTGTTAGAAGGTTAAAGGAATGCTTTTCTTGTCGACAATGTGCAATGCGGTCGAAACACAGATTGGTTTGCGACCTCAAATATATGACAGATCAAACCAACTTTGAAGTTTGTTTTAACTCTCCTTTGCTGGCCTTAATAAGACTCTCATGATGTTTTCTCTCTCACCCAATGCTACAGCTCTTAAGAGCTGACGCACGGTTGCTACGGCTACGGAAATGGCAAACCAAACACCTGAGAGCCCCTGGGGTCACCTGTGCTCACGCACACACACACACACACACACACACACACACACACACACACACACACACACACACTAGCTCACCACCTGTCTAGCAGATGCAGTGATCTATATTGCAAAGTCTGGCGAGCAATTACAGCATCACTCTCCGTATCCCAACAAATAGACATATTATTAAAGACATGAACTGGTTCACGAGACGCTGACACACACACACATACACACGTACCATGTGTGATTATGCATACAGTATGTAAATTGAGGCATGATGCCTCTTCTGTCTATTGTTAGTCAGTTTTGGGAGTGGGGAGTGGGGGGGGGTAGAGGGAGAGGGGTAGGGGTAGAGGAGGGGGGTGCATGTGGGACAAAGCAGATTGATGTTTTGTTTTTTTTCTTCCTCTCGTCAGCCGTGTGGATTAGAAGGAAGCCTAGTCAGTTCCTGTGTCATTGTTTGGGTCCATCTGCCCAGCCAGGCCTGTGTGGCACAGACAGCAGCAATTAAAGCAGTTTGACACACTTCACAGAGAGAGGCCTGTGTCCGGCACGGGCCATCTGGGGACCCCTGGCCCCCCTCCCTCAGCTACCCCCCTCGGCCCCCCCTGCGCTGTGTTAAGTAGACGCTTCTGACACCTCCGGCCTGTTTTAGTGGGAAGGACTGTCAAGTTCCTCTGTGATGTACAGGAGATGGGGAGGGCTGGGGGGACTGGGGGAGGGCTGGGGGGACTAGGGGAGGGCTGGGGGGACTAGGGGAGGGCTGGGGGGACTGGGGGAGGGCTGGGGGGACTAGGGGAGGGCTGGGGGGACTGGGGGAGGGCTGGGGGGACTAGGGGAGGGCTGGGGGGACTAGGGGAGGGCTGGGGGGACTAGGGGAGGGCTGGGGGGACTAGGGGAGGGCTGGGGGGACTGGGGGAGGGCTGGGGGGACTAGGGGAGGGCTGGGGGGACTAGGGGAGGGCTGGGGGGACTAGGGGAGGGCTGGGGGGACTAGGGGAGGGCTGGGGGGACTGGGGGAGGGCTGGGGGGACTAGGGGAGGGCTGGGGGGACTAGGGGAGGGCTGGGGGGACTGGGGGAGGGCTGGGGGGACTAGGGGAGGGCTGGGGGGACTAGGGGAGGGCTGGGGGGACTAGGGGAGGGCTGGGGGGACTAGGGGAGGGCTGGGGGGACTAGGGGAGGGCTGGGGGGACTAGGGGAGGGCTGGGGGGACTGGGGGAGGGCTGGGGGGACTAGGGGAGGGCTGGGGGGACTAGGGGAGGGCTGGGGGGACTGGGGGAGGGCTGGGGGGACTAGGGGAGGGCTGGGGGGACTAGGGGAGGGCTGGGGGGACTAGGGGAGGGCTGGGGGGACTAGGGGAGGGCTGGGGGGACTAGGGGAGGGCTGGGGGGACTAGGGGAGGGCTGGGGGGACTGGGGGAGGGCTGGGGGGACTAGGGGAGGGCTGGGGGGACTAGGGGAGGGCTGGGGGGACTGGGGGAGGGCTGGGGGGACTAGGGGAGGGCTGGGGGGACTAGGGGAGGGCTGGGGGGACTGGGGGAGGGCTGGGGGGACTGGGGGAGGGCTGGGGGGACTAGGGGAGGGCTGGGGGGACTAGGGGAGGGCTGGGGGGACTAGGGGAGGGCTGGGGGGACTGGGGGAGGGCTGGGGGGACTGGGGGAGGGCTGGGGGGACTAGGGGAGGGCTGGGGGGACTGGGGGAGGGCTGGGGGGACTAGGGGAGGGCTGGGGGGACTAGGGGAGGGCTGGGGTGGCCGGGTGGCAGATTGGGTGACCAGACCCCTTTTCTAGTTGTTTCAACTAGGCCAGCGTCCAGGCTGGTTGTAATGGCCGCTGGCTGTGTGCTCCTTTGTTAGACGGTGGCTGTGCAGGTGATGGAGGCTGGAGACGTCCCCATGGCGGAGAGACAGCGTGGGGGGGGGGGGGGGGGGGGGGCGTGGGGGGGGGGGGGTGGATCTTTGAAACCCCAAAGATCGAACATGGCATCTGCAAGAAGGGGTGTTTTCAATTATTAATATGTTTAACTTAAAAAATTCATCCTGAGAACTCTGAAATGTGACTGTGCTATTTTATTGTGGCTTGCCTGCCTCTGTCTGTTATAGGACTGGTTTGGTCCAATGGGCAGGTTCCTTCCGAATCCCTGCTATGATCATTGGATAATAAGACAAGGCTGAAAGAGGAGTTTTTTTTAAATAAAACTTCAGAGTTTAGATTAAGTAATTTTCCTATTGGTCGACACCGCTGCCAGACCCCTCTTCAAGACTGAGTCTGCGCACTTGTTCCTCTCCTGGCTTCTGAAAGTAATCGGACACTAGGATCGTACCAATGTACCGCAGGAGAAAGGGGTGCGTAAAAAATGATGTCACCTGCTTCTTAAACGAATGGGATGCTTTTAACCAGAAAACTGTCAAAAACCATTAAAATCCCGCTCGCTAACTCGTTTACAAATTACGTTGTATCGTTAAAATTTAGCGCCAAAGAAGCGATCGCGCATTTTCGGTGCGTCATTGTTGGGACCCTGTAACCCCCCTGTGTGATGTGGTGATATGGTTCCTCCTATATGATGGGAATGATCCTCGGCTCTCTGTCAGTCTGCTTAACATGAAGTCTGCTGCCTGCTGTCGGAGCAGCCAGGACTGTAGAACTGGGGTCTACTGTCTGTTCTGGAACACTGCTAGAACCTTTTATAGACCTTTAGAACAGCACGAGCCATGACTACAGAGCTTATCTTATATTTATTGATTCTGAAGCAGGCATTCAGATCATAGTAGTTTAGTCTTAAACAGATAGCAGTAGTTAGGGTTTTATATATATATACGTGTGTGTTTCGTGATCTATTTCTTTTTTTTAAATATATATATATATTGATAATCGATTGAGAAAGATTGCTTCAGTGCAATCTGCAAAAAGTGTGACGATGTACAACACAGTTTGGACGTCGGAAAAGGAGGAGGATGATTGGAGGGATGTTATGATGCCATATTCTACTGAGTTGATATTTTACATCGAAATGGACCAGCCTCCAGGTAGGATCAGACTCAGTATATACTCAGAGGTGTTATCATCACAGTGATGGTGGAAACTTTAACACTGCCATCCTCTAAGTCCTCTGCTGGTTTGGAGCAAGATGGTCAGTTCAATCGAGAGATGGACAGTTTCTGTATGACTTGATACAGTGGCCATTCCCCATGCAAGTCATCTAAATGTAGTTATATCTTAAATGTCTCCTTCATATGTAGACAGTCCTAACCTAGTCTAGTCTAGTCTAACCTAGTCCTAACCTAGTCTAGTCTAGTCTGTCTCTCTCTATCTGATCACACTGGATCTTTTTCCTAGTTTAATTTCTCCCCCATCATGACCGAGCTACAGGCTGATCAGGGGTTTGACAAACTTCTGCCCTTCTCTGTCCTCAGCTGTTCCTACCTTAATGACAGTCGTGCATCTGGCTTTGTTACAGTGAAACAGAAGACATGTTCGGGTCGTTCAAATGTTCTGTGTTTTCTGTAAAGTGTAGAGACCTTCTTCATAATGGTGCCTTAAAGTCCAGCTAGATGTGGCTGCCATCAGTAGTATTACCATCTTTCATCTTATACTGACACAGTTGTTACCCTGTTGTCCTTCGAGGCAACATGGGGTCTTTTTCTCCCTGTAGGTGAACCTAGTTAAAGTTGTGCACATTTATATGTGTTGGTTAAACAGCTTGTGTTAAATATGCAGTGTATTTGGGACGTTAACACTTTACTGCTCCAGAGGTCTGTACATGTATCAGAGATGTTACCTCTTTGAAATACCATCGGTGTCCTTGTTAGATATATTAAGTTTGGGACCAATTGTGGGGGAGGGGGGAGAGAGAGAGAGGGAGACAGAGAGAGAGAGAGGGGGGGGTAGAGAGAGAGTGAACAGAAACGAGAGATCTGAATAGATTGTCTCTGTTGAACTATCGCGCAGTTGAAGACTGAGTCTGCTTGTGAAAGACGATCATGTTATGTAATATATATATCAGATCAGATATAATATATATATATACACCTGTGTATCTTTCTATTTAGCTGACATGTAGGTATTCTAATCGCATATATTTGAGTAATCCCTCTGTAATGTTGCAGCCCCCATCCAATCTAGTCTTGTCTGTGCTTTATTGAATTCATGTCGCACAGTTAAAATGCATTGAATGGAATTGCCGGTAGATTCCTCCTCCTCCCCCCTCCTCCCCCCCTGTCCTTGGTACAAAACGTTTTTAGATTTCTAGAAGCTGCTTTGTACAGCCCAGTCTTGCATCAGTGGGAAGTGGCTTGTCACAATATCCCGTAGTTATGCTGTGCTTGTCCAGCTAACCTCTGTGGGTCACATATGTGTGCTGTGTCCTCAGAACAGCCCTTTGTGTCATGCACTGCCCCCTTTACATCAGCATTCACGGCCGATACCCCTGAAATGGCGCTGTTTTCTCCCTCTGCCTCTCACCTATTCATTTTGAGTTCATACCAGATTATTTATCACAGCCATAGATGTCAGTATTGTAGTCCCAGTGTGTACTAGCCTATGGAACGAATTATGTATGTGTGTCTAGGGATAGCTAGACAAAGAATGTGTTTAAAGCATTGAATTATTATTTTGTGGTGACAATAAGGGGAAATTACAGTGAATCTACGGCATCCCAGTGGTTCAACGCTAGGATTCTTACCTACCAAGTTCTGGGCCACGGTTCGATTCCTGGTGGGGGTTTGATTCCTGGACAGTACATTGAGTGTGCTTGCAATTTCCTCACTGTGGGACTAATAAGGGATCATCTTTCTTTTCTTTGTAATGATATAATTAGGCATGGAAGGAAGTATCCCTGCTGTCTGCAGTGTTGTACAGCAGAATAAAAGATGGGTCTGCTTCCTGTGTGGTGCCTGAGCTGGGGACTGTGCTGTGGGTCTTTGTGCTTGGCCTGGGAGAGGGCTGCAGGCTGGGGGAGAGAGAGGGCTGCAGGCTGGGGGAGAGAGAGGGCTGGCTGCTGGGAGAGAGAGAGAGAGGGCTGCAGGGGAGAGAGAGAGGGCTGCAGGGGAGAGAGAGAGGGCTGCTGGGAGAGAGAGGGCTGGGAGGCAGGGGGACTGAATGGTCTCCCTCTCTCCCTCTGTTCCCCTGAATGAAAGAGCCTATGTGATCCGCACATTAATCTTATCTCAGTGCTCAATGCCAGTGCCACAGCGCGGTCCCTGACACACACGCTCACACACACACACACACACACACACTCACACACAAGAGAAAAATGTCTCAGCCCAGGGAAAAGCACGTCCCTCTGGTTTTCTGATGTGTCAAGTGTCCAGTGACTCGTTGTCTTGTCTCTCTCTCCTCACTCCTGTGTCTTTGTCTCTCTCTCTCTCCTCTGTGTCTCTCCTTGGAGGAGAGGAGGGGGAGGAGCATGTTGAGTCATGCAGATGTTCATTGGAATATTTCTAACAGTGGCAGTAAGCAGTACCAGGCACAGAGTGAAGGTTTCTCTGGTGGGGCAGCAGCAGCTTCATGTGTGACTGTGGCTCTAGGTGATTAGTCCAGGTGAAGCACAGCCCCAAGGGAAGGGGAACCTTTGTTTCTAACGGCAACGTAGCTACGCCCCTCACTGTGTGTGTTTGTGTGTGTGTTAGGTGCCAGGGACAGGGTGTAGGTTACCCTGCAGGTTAGACAGCACTACATATCAGCAGTGTCTTGCTGTGTCTGAATCTCTTTCTTCTCTCCTCCACTCTAAATGGAGGAATGACATCATTCAGCCGCACGGTCTCACCACCTGACCAGCGGTTTCTATGACGATCTGGTGTTCCGACCGTCTTTTAACACAGATGACTCTCTACCTTTCCTTTGTCTTTCCATCCCTCCCTTCTTCTATCTCTCTATACTTTTTTTCTCTCTCCTTCTTTCTTTCTCTCTCATGTGGGACTGTAGGCAACCCTTAGAACACATGAGTCTGGTTAATATCTGTCTCTCTCTCACCCTACATCCTTCACACGCAAGGCAGCTAGCTCCCCGTGCGAGTGTGTGAGTGTGTGTGAGTGTGTGTGGAGATAGTCAGCTGGAAGACATGGCTGAGTTGTGCTGTGGAAACTGGGCTCAGAGGATGGAGCCTTTTTCCATTCATACAGACCACATGTTTGGGGAGTGGTACGGGATGGTGTGTGTGTGTGTGTGTGTGTGTGTGTGTGTGTGTGTGTGTGTGTGTGTGCGAGTGTGTGTGTGACGCTGTCAGAGTCTTAAGTGTTCTCTCTCTGTGTGTTGTTCTTGGTGTCTCTGACACAATTTATTTACCTGGGGGAGGGGAGGAGGGGGGGGTCCTCTTCAACTCCTCCCCCTTAAGGTCGCCTTGTCCCCCCCCACTCCCTTCTCACAAGACCCAGCCCCCTCTGCTGTGATTGGCTGAGGCTGGTCTCCATTCAGAGATTAGCTGTCTGATATTAGGATCAGCACTGGTCTGTCTCTAAGCCAGTTGGTCAGAGGGGAGAGAGCAGAGCGGAGGCAGAGAGCGAGCGAGAGAACGAGGGGGAGAGGGAGTGACAGAAACAGAGAGGGAGGAGAGACGGAGAGAGTTAGTGTGTTCTGATATCAGCTGACATGCAGCTCATACAGACTGCAGGGGAGGAGGAAGGTAAGGACAGCCTCGGATTTTCTTCTTATTCTTTTCTTGTTTCCTTATCTCTCTTTTCCTGTCTCCCTTTCTCTCTTACTCTCTTTCTGTCTCTTTCTCTCTTTCTGTCTCTTTCTCTCTTTCTCTCTCCTGTGTTGTGCTGCCCCCTCTCTCTCTCTCTCTCTCTCTCTCATCAGTGTGACTCGCTGTTCTCTTGTGTGTGAGGCAGAGTGCAGTATAGCGTGTGTGCAAAGAGCTTCGAGGGCTCCAGGGGAGTTAGACTGCCTGGACAACTGTGTGTGTGTGTGTGTGTGTGTTGATGGTAAACCTGGTGATGTCTCTGTTACTCTACATGTCTGTGTGTGTGAGGGGGGATCCTCTGGGCTCTCACCCCCGACACACATACACACACAGGGGTTAAGAGTCTCCAGCCCCCCTGCTGCCCCTGGCTGTGGTCTGGAGTTTGCATGGTGCTGGTTCACTGCTTCATGTTCATGTAGATGACAGTTCTACTGTGGGGTGAACTGAGTGAGTATGTGAGTTATCAAGAACTCTGTTTTGCTGTGGTGGCAGTCAGTGTGTGTGTGTGTCAGGGCAGACAGAGATAGCTGCAGGGTGTTGATGCTAGGTTACTGTTCTGCTGCCGATTTGGACCAGCTGGCTTGAACTTTAAGGGCACACACACTTCCTCTCTGCCCCCCCCCCCTTCTTTGTAGTGTGTGTGTGCCTGTCATAGATTTACGTTTAAGTGACAGTTATTGTTAAAAGGGACACTATCTGTTTCAACCCCCCCCCCCCCCCCCCCCGTTTCTGCCCATGTAGGGAGTGTGTTGTGGGTGGGTGATCCATTTGCTGTGTGTGTGTGTGTGTGTGTGTGGCTGTGCAGTGCTTCTTTGTCTTGCGAGGGGGGGTTGGGGGCTGCAGGAGAGGGAGAGCGAGTGAGTGAGCGAGAGAGCGAGCGAGAGAAAGCGCTGGGCGCTGATGCTCCTTTGTTCAGCTGCACTCCGGTCACCTACTACACACACACACACTACACAAACACTACACACACACACACACTACACAAACACTACACACACACAAGAACACAACACACACTCTTTTCTCGTCTCTTATCTCCCTTGCTCACAATGAGACTTCATAGTGACTTGTCCTGATCCAGCACAGTGTTGGAGCAGCACTGATCTGGATTCCTTGACAGTTGATCATTTGACAGTTGATCGTTTGACAGTTGATCATTTGACAGTTGATCATTTGACAGTTGATCATTTGACAGTTGATAAGACAGTTCAGTTTGTGCTGCTTGATTTTTGTCTTTGAGATCTGACTTTGGTTTAAGACTTTGCGAGGATTCTCTGAAACAGACGGGCACTTTTACAGCCAACACGCCCCCCCCCCCCCACACACACACAACCGTTAACATATTTTATGTCCGTGGGGGGGGGGCAGGGTGAAAGGTTGCCCTGTGGTTCATTTGACGTTTTGTTTCAAACGACGCAGTGGAGTGTGTGTTTGTGTGTGGTCTAATGATGCTGTTGTCCTTTGTTGGCTGGGTGGCTTTGTGTTACGGCTTTGGAGGTTGTTGTCATGCATGCACAACTTTATATATGTATATATATACACACACATACACACACAGGGGACAAAGAGAACCTTCAGACTGCCCTCTTTAATGTATCTGTAAGGTTTCCCCTGAAGACCCCTAAGCATAGTTTAAGGAATAGAGCGTGTGCGTGTGTGTGTGTGTGTGTGTCTCAGCTGAGGGAGGGGAAACAGCCCGGTCCCTCCTGACGCACCTGCCTTCTGCTGTGATCAAAGAAGTGAGGAGAAGGTGGAGGAGAGGAGGAGAGAGAGGGAGGGGGAGAAAGGGAGAGGGAGGGGGAGAAAGGGAGAGGGAGGGGGAGAAAGGGAGAGGGAGGGGGAGAAAGGGAGGGAGGGATAGAGGGGAACAGGGTGTAGCTCGCTCGCCCTCTCTGGCATTTCCTCTTCCTGCTCGCTGGCTGCCACTCACAGATTCCTCAATGGAGCTTTGTTACCAGATGAAATTCATCTGTCGTGTGTGTGTGTGTGTGTGTGTGTGTGTGTGCAGCGCTGTAGCCAAGTCATGCTCTTTTTTTCTTCTTCTTCTTCTTCAGTAGAGTGCAAAAAGTAAAATCCAAGTTTCCTCTGCATCAAAGTTTGAGAAGGAAGGAAGGAGGGAGGGAGGGTTAGGGGGGTGGCTGGGTTGAGGTGGATGTATAATTAATCTGCTAATGACTCTTTCTGTCTGAACCAAGCAGCCACACATTAATCTAAAGTACCACATTAAACACCACGCCACGCCTTGCACCAGGTGGCCTACACACACACACGGGAGGGAAACAAGCTAGCCAGGGCTTTCATTTTCACTTGGCCCCCAGCACTCTGAGGGTCCTACCTTCCTGCCTCCCTCTCCGTGTGCCAGGAAAGAAAGACGTGTGTGTGCACCTGTGAGAGATGGAGAGATGAGAGGAGGCGAGGGAGGGAGGGAGGGAGGGAGAAGGGTGTGTCATGTCACATGCCGTCAGAAACAGCCACGCCCCCTCTGCTCTCACTGGTGCAGCCAACTCACCCCACAGGGCAAGAGAACACCCTCACCTCCCGGGCGCTGTGTGTGTTTGTATACGTGCCAACGGCAGAAACTGCTTTCCAGTAGACAGACTCAAGTTTCTCCCTTCTGTAAGTAGAAGGAAACGCGAGCCTCTTTCTCAGCCTGGCCTGACAGTCGCCCCCTACTGGCTCACCTCCACACTGCAGCTCTGAATACCTGCTAATGTGGAATCACAATAGTCAGATTTAAATCACTTTTGATGTTAGAAGGCCCAGATCTTTCAGATGCTGTTCCGACCAGGAAACGCTGCTGTATCTCTATGGTGACTACAGGATGTCTAATCCTCCATGACACTCACTGCTCTAAGGCTCTAGACTCCCTGTGGTTTAGTGTGGAACCTCACCTTCCTTACCCACTCTCCAACCCACTCACTGTGATTTCCGGCTTGTCTGTGTGTGTGTGTGTGTGTGTGTCATGGAGGACTGTGTGTGTTTAGGTCCTGTACTTTCTCAGTAGGCCTCTTCATCAAAATGTACTTCCCATTCAGTCTTTCCAAACGCTCCATTCAAGGAGGCCATTACATCTCCTGTCCATCATCCTGACCTTCTGGTGCGTGTTGAGTGTGTGTGTGTAGTGTGGTGTCTAGGTCAGAGGCAGGTTAGTTTGACTTGGCTCAAGACAGTCTGGGTAACAGAGAAGCCACTGTTGAGCTGTAGGAGGTAAGGGGCAACCCCCCCCCCCCTCCTGTCCACCCCCTCGCCTCCCCCCAGCCAGCAAAATTACTTCACTTTTTTCCAAGTTGCACCTGGCTTGTCTGCCCCCCCCCCCCGAAAGACCACCTAACAGACAGTAAGGCTGAAAGCATTTTTCATTTTATTGGATTTTTTTTTGTCAAACTTTTTTCTTCATTTATGTAGAACTGTTTGAGCACACCTCAGTGTGTGTGTGTGTGTGTGCACATATTGCAATCCAGCCCTTTGCTAATGTTAGTGTAAAGTGATTGTGATCCTGACCTGACACACACAGCATCCATCTCTCATGATGTCTGACCTGTCAGTCATTGTTCCCCCACTGTGTGACTGACTGCTGTAGGCGCCTCCAGTCCAGCAGGTGGCGCTGTGCTGATGAACAGACTTGTCTTGTGGGTCCCAGCTTTCTGCTTCATCCATGTACCACAGACTTGGTTTGGTAGAATGGCTCCATTCTAATTAATGCTGAATTAGGATTCTCCATGCAGGTTTTTCTCTCCACTGGTGTTTTGAATCTTTACTGGCCCTGGTGAATTATTAATCAGTTCCTAGAAGGAGGGGAGACGCCTCCTATGTTCCTGTTTGGGCTTTGGAGGAACTCAGATCAGCACAAGGACTTAAGAGAAATAGGAGTAACCAATGGATTGATCTGTTTCATAATTAACCTCTCCTTCTGTCTCCCCCCCCCCTCTCCAGCTCTTCCTCCCAAGCCAGCCAAGCCCATGACTCCAGTGAGCAGCAGTGTGGTGAAGGACAGCACTGCTGGCTCTCTACAAGAGGCCGAGTGGTACTGGGGAGACATATCCAGGTATGAGGACACACACACACACTGTCGCACATGCTAGCTCACCCGCCAAACACACACCTTGCAGGAACTTGTGTGTTTGTGGTTTTCGCCTGATTATGATGTTATTGTATTTCTATGTTAGAAGAGTGCGTTTGTGTGTGTGTGTGTGGGTGGGTCACAGGGGCATCGGTCAGTCCCTGGTCTGAGCAGATTACAGGCGTGTTCAGAGCCTGGCTTTAGCTTCTATCTGATGTCCAACAGCAGTAAGTGCAGCTTACTGCCCCTCCAACGCTGACAGACATCTGAGACACACACAGATTTACTGTGAATGCCATACAGACGTGTAGGTGTGTGTGTGTGTGTGTGTGTGTGTGTGTGTGCGTGTGTGTGTGTGTGTGTGTGTGTGTGTGTGTGTGTGTGTGTGTGTGGGGTCTCCGCAGGCAGAGTGAGTTGTTCCGCTGAAAGCCAGGTCTGAAACATTACCTCATCGAGCGGACCGCCGATTGGTAAGGGCGTTGCCATGGTGATCGCTGGTCCTTTTTTTGAAGCGGTTCTGCAAGCGATGCCTACGCTCTCGGCGACACACGCGTGTTCTGCGATTTACACGCATGATGTCCTGGCACAGAGAAGAACACTGTTTTTGGAGAGCGTGACGCACGCACACACAAACACACTGACTTTATATTGTGGGTAAACGCAAATGCGCTCCTGCTTGGCCACAAACAAACAAACACACTTCTACACTTCTACACACACACACACACACACACACACACTCCTAGATATCTACCTAGATTACACACCATGATTACACATCATCCTTCTCTCTCTCTCTCTCTCTCTCTCTCTCTCTCTCCCCTCTCTCTCCCTCTACAATCACTCATTCACCCCCCCCCCACACACCTCCTGCTCAAGACCCGCTGACTTCAGCACAAAAAAAAAAAAGAAAGCCCCAAAAAAATCCTCCTCTTTTCTCTCTCCTCTCTGCCGACGACAGCCTCCCATTGGCCGGGGGTGATGTCATCAGGTGCCACGCGCCCTCGTCGATAACCTATTAGAGGGCAGCGTTTTACAGTCAGCTTGGGAGCACAGGCTACGCTGCAGCCTGTCGACATCACTCTGGTTTTGACACGGGGCACCTGAGTACGGAGCCGGAGCCCCTTTATGCTCTTCCTGCCTGTTAGTGTTTTAGGTTTTTGTGTGTTTTTAATGTTGCTGTTTCCTGTGGGGGAGCTGTTGTTTCAAATATACAAGCATGAGGCCTCCAACCCCCCCCCTCTCCATCCCTCCCTATGTCCTCTCCTCCGTCCTCTCTTCTCCTCCCTCCTCTCTTCTCCTCCACTCCCTCCCTCCCTCCTTTCTCATCTCTGCAGTCTCTGGCCTCCCTCCCCCCTCTCTCCATCCCTCCCTATGTCCTCTTCTCCGTCCTCTCTTCTCCGTCCTCTCTTCTCCTCCCTCCCTCCCTCCCTCCCTCCCTCCCTCCCTCCCTCCCTCCCTCCCTCCCTCCCTCCCTCCCTTCCTCATCTCTGCAGTCTCTGTCCTCACAGCTGAGGCAGAGAGATCAGTCATAGGGAGGATGTAGTCTCGTGGTAGCACCTCCCTGTGCCCTCTCCGCTTTGAAACTTGGAATAAAAGCCTCTACTGAATGCTTACACAACCTGACATTACATAAAGGTTCTTCTTTTGTTCAGTTCTCAGACATCAGCTGGAAGTAGAGAACCTGACAACAGTGGGGATGTGTTCTTGTGTCCCAGTGATACCAGCTGGGGTGTCACTGTGTTGGTTCTTGCTCCCTGTCTGTTTATCTGTCTGTCCTTACGTCTGTCTGTCTCTTCCTCTGTCTCCGTCTGTCTGTCACTCTCCCTCCCTCTGTCTCTCTATCACTCTGTCTGTCTGTCTCTGTCTCTCTATCACTCTGTCTGTCTCTCTGTCTCTCTATGTATCACTCTGTCTGTCTGTCTGTCTCTGTCTCTCTCTCTGTATCACTCTGTCTGTCTCTCTCTCTGTATCACTCTGTCTGTCTCTCTCTCTGTATCACTCTGTCTGTCTCTCTCTCTGTATCACTCTGTCTGTCTGTCTCTCTCTCTGTATCACTCTGTCTGTCTCTCTCTCTGTATCACTCTGTCTGTCTGTCTCTCTCTCTGTATCACTCTGTCTGTCTCTCTCTCTGTATCACTCTGTCTGTCTGTCTCTCTCTCTGTATCACTCTGTCTGTCTCTCTCTCTGTATCACTCTGTCTGTCTCTCTCTCTGTATCACTCTGTCTCTCTCTCTGTATCACTCTGTCTCTCTCCCTCTGTATCACTGTCTTTGTCTGTCTCTCTTTCTGTAAAAGAGGAACATAGCTGTTGTCATGACAAGTGTCATTCCTCTCAGACTTTCTCTTATTTCAAACTCACCCCACACACCTGACACACACACACACACACACACACACACACACACACACACACACACACACACACACGGTGATAGAGATATTGAGTGTGTGTGTGCATCACTGTTCCTATATCTGTAGCAGCAGTGGTGGCCCCTCTCTCACCCCTCTCTCACCTCTCACTCACCCCTCTCTCACCGCTCCCTCACCCCTTTCTCACCCCTCCCTCACCCCATCTGTGTTTGGTATGCACCTCACACACACACTCTTGTGGCAACAGAGAGGCACGCACATACATACACACGCGCACCCACACACACACCATACAATTAGATCAGCAACAAAAGCAAGGTTTTGCTCCTGTGTGTGTGTGTGTGTGTGTGTGTGTGTGTATGCTTCTCACGCTCTGCTACCTGTAACGATCATTTGTGTGATGAATAAGTAAAAACATCATTACTGTTTCAGACCATCACCTCAGGTGTCTGTCTGCACTGCCAAGCTCTCGCCTACCTGTCTCTCTCTCCTTCTCTCCTCTACCTGTCTCTCTCCTCCCTCTCGTCTACCTGTCTCTCTCTCCCCCTCTCCTCTATCTATCTCTCTCCTCATTTCCTCTGTCTCTCTCTCCTTCTCTCCTCTACCTGTCTCTCTCTCCTCCTCTCCTCTATCTCTCTCTCCTTCTCTCCTCTATCTGTCTATCTCTCCTCCTCTCCTCTACCTGTCTCTCTCTCCTCCTCTCCTCTACCTGTCTCTCTCTCCTCCTCTCCTCTACCTGTCTCTCTCTCCTCCTCTCCTCTATCTGTCTCTCTCTCCTCCTCTCCTCTACCTGTCTCTCCTCTCCTCTATCTGTCTGTCTCTCCTCCTCTCCTCTATCAGTCTCTCTCTCCTCCTCTCCTCTATCTGTCTCTATCTGTCTGTCAGTCAGTCTGTCTGTCAGCCTGTCTCTGTGTCAGTACAAATGAGGTACTATTACATGATCTCCGTGCTGTGTAAGTGTGTAGGGGAGAGATGGGTGCTCGGAGGAAAGGATGTTGTTTGTTATGTTAGTTTTGTCTCACTGCAAAACTGTTGAGTAAGATGCAGCCAGCTATCCAGTCAGTTTATATAATCTTACAGAACAGGCATAGTGTTGTCAGATCTGTCTGTCTGTCAGTGTGTGTGTGTGTGTGTGTGTGTGTGTGTGTGTGTGTGTCTGTCATTCAGTGTGTCTCTGTGTCTGACCAGGAGGAATGTGACAGATCTCCAGTACAAAGGTACAGACATGTCATTCTCACAGTGTGAATGTGAGACTGTCCCAGCCTGACTCACTAACTCATGACCTCTCCCTCATCCTCCCCATCCCTCTCTCTCTTTCCCCCTCTCTCTCTCCCTCATCCTCCCCATCCCTCTCTCTCTTTCCCCCTCTCTCTCTCCCTCATCCTCCCCATCCCTCTCTCTCTTTCCCCCTCTCTCTCTCCCTTATCCTCCCCATCCCTCTCTCTCTTTCCCCCTCTCTCTCTCCCTCATCCTCCCCATCCCTCTCTCTCTTTCCCCCTCTCTCTCTCCCTCATCCTCCCCATCTCTCTCTCCATCTCTCCCACACTCCCTTCTCTCTCGCTCCCTCTCTCCTCTCTCTCTCCCTCATCCTACCCATCTCTCTCATTCTCTCCCTCTCTCTCTCCCTCATCTCCCCCATCCATCTCTCCATCTCTCCCTCTCTCTCTCTCTCTCTCTCTCTCTCTCTCTCTCTCTCTCTCTCTCCCTCACCCTCCCCATCACTCTCTCCACCTCATTGTTGTGGCATGTTCGCTTTATGAGGAAACACAATGAAGTCTTTGGGCATTCAGTGGGCAACCCATTTATTGTGTGTGTGTGTGTGTGTGTGTGCGTGCAAGCGTGTGCGTGTGTGTGGGAGAAAGAGAGAGAAGGAACATTAGGGATAAAGATCAGGAGGATAATGAAGATTTGTTGTTGATGGGGTTACCCACGGAGACGCAACTGCTCTGGTCCATTCTGGCCTCAGCAGCAGCTTGGCTGAGACCTCATCCATTAGCCTCAATCAAGCCTATTGGATTACAGGGAAGAAAACGTCTCTAAGAATCGGTTTGATTGAGGGGTAGGCCGCCATGTTTTTCTGTGCCGTGTTTCTTTCTTCAAATTATGCCATTTTCTTGCATAACTCGATTGGAGTTTATCATTGGCGTGGCGGACTTAATAAGGGTTTCAGAGGTGAACACAACACATGCTTGTTTCTGGAATGGAAGCTGGGATTGGCTCATGCACGCAGATAGACATCCTATCCTGGGTCTGGGTACAGAGGTTAGCAGGCCAATCAGAGACGCTGTCAGCCCCCCTCCCCCCCCACACACACACACATGCACGCACACATACACACAGTTTTACACACACACATAGTTACATACACATCTGTCCCCTGGTCCTCCACTGTCTCCCCCCGCCATCCACCCACCCACCCCAACACCCACAGTTACACACACACACACACACACACACACACACACACACACACACACACACATGTCCCCTTGTCCTTTCCTGTCCCCCCACCTTCTCCCCCTGCCATTCAAGCCTTTATCTTCAGGTTGGCTTTGATCCAGAGATCACAGGGCAGATAGATGGACCTATTGGATTCAGGTCAATCCTATAGGGACATATTATAGGGTGTGTAGGTGCGTGTCAAGGGCGTAGGTTTGGTCTCAGCTTGAGCGGGGCCTCCCCTTCCACTTTTTACACTTGACCTAGCAGCACAAAGGAGTTTGCTATTGGTGGAGACAGTTTTGTCATTTTAGGATATTGGTGGGGACTAGCGCCTAGTGTCCTCCCCTAAACCTTACACCCACAGTGTGTGTCTGTGTGTGTGTGTGTGTGTGTGTGTGTGTGTGTGTGTGTGTGTGTGTGTGTGTGTGTGTGTGTGTGTGTGTGTGTGTGTGTGGAGGATGGAGGATGGTGTGTAGATTGATTGATTGATGAACAAGCAAAGTGAGTTAGTGATGAAGATATAGTGAAGGTATTGATACGAGGCCTCGATATCTGACTAGAGGAGAAGAGAAAGCTACACAAATATTGGATTATACACAAACAATAACTTACATTCCATCAATAATCAGTTCTTGAGAGTTCCATAGGTGCTGGTGTGTGTGTGTGTGTGTGTGTGAGCGTGTGACTGCAACATAACGTGCGTATGTACATGTTGAGGTTGAGGAATGCTAAACCTGGCATACGTGACCTGTGCACACCAAGCTCATCACTCTTACCAAACTGTAGATGCTGTATGAGAGAGAGAGAGGGAGAGAGAGAGAGAGGGAAAGAGGGAGGGGGAGAGAGAGAGAGAGAGAGAGAGAGAGAGAGAGAGAGGTAAGATGATGATATACATCATCAGAGCTGAGGTCAATGTCACTCCAATTCATCTAGGCTCAAACAGGATGAGATTAGATGTGGAATCAGAATTGAAAAACTAACCATAATGTACAGTCATGGACAAATTTTTTGGCAACCTTGAAGTTTTTCCTGAAAATGAAGTGTTTCTCACAGAAAAGTATTGCAGTTACACATGTTTTACTATACACATGTTTATTTCCTTTGTACACACACACACAAAAATTGGCCATGACTGTATATAGGCCAATGAAATTGCCCCCAACATTCTGGCACGAGAGAATTGAAAAAAGACAAATCTGTTCTCGGTCTCTCGCACGCAACACAGTCAGATGCGGTCGGTCTCCCCCTCCCTCCCCCTCCCTCCCCCTCCCTCCCGCTTCTCATTATACCTCTCTTTCACACACACACACACAGTATTGGCATCCATGCTGTTCAGGAGGGCCGCTTTGTGGTCAGACCCCCAGTCATCCCACTTGACCTAGGACGTTCCCGGCTGGCCCTGGCTCTGCTCATATTGACGTGTGAGCTGTTGAATTAGCATGGAGGGGGGTGAGGGAGGTGAGGGGGAGGAGTGGGGAGGTGAGGGGGGGGGGGGTCAAACAGCTGTTTGTCATTTGTGACGCTGTGTTTCCACTGTGAGAGCAAGCTGGGTGAAGTCGGTAGGATGAGGAGAACAGAGGAGGGGAGGAGGTAGAGAGGAGAGAGGTGGTAGAGAGAGGAAGGGAGGAGGAGGAGAAGAGAGGAGGAGGTTGGGAGGAGAAGAGGAAGGAACGGTGGCCTTCTCAGTAGGCTGTCCCTGAGAGAGAGAGGCACGAAAAGTGCTCCCACACACACACACACACACACACACACACACACACACACACACACACACACACACACACACACACACACACACACACACACACACACACACACACACACACACACACACACACACACACACACACACACACACACACACACACACACACACACACACACACACACACACACACACACACACACACACACACACACACACACACACACACACACACACACACACACACACACACACACACACACACACACACACACACACACACACACACACACACACACACACACACACACACACACACACACACACACACACACACACACACACACACACACACACACACACACACACACACACACACACACACACACACACACACACACACACACACACACACACACACACACACACACACACACACACACACACACAGCACACACAGCACAGCACAGACATGCTCCAGGACCAGACTGTTTTGTCTCGAGTTTACCAGCTTGAGACGTCCTCTATCTGCGTTGAACAACTGGGAACGTTGTCTTATCTCTTCATGGGCCCGATAGCGTTGGATGTCCCATGAGCAGAATGACCCTGAGAGTCCTGTATCATCCTGTTCCTCGCTCCCTCTCTGCAGAAACTTCCTGGAATCACCCAGGGTTCCGTCTGTCTCCTCGGAATCTGCAGAGTTGGGAGCCGCTGTTGTCACCGTCCAACGTGATTGGACGGTGTTTATGATTAAAGTAGAATGTATTTTATAACAAGGCAATTTGTCTCCCCTCCCTCCCTCCGTAGAATGTATTTTATAACAAGGCAATTTGTCTCCCCTCCCTCCCTCCCTCCCTCCCTCCCTCCCTCCCTCCCTCCCTCCCTCCCTCCCTCCCTCCCTCCCTCCCTCCCTCCCTCCCTCCCTCCCTCCCTCCCTCCCTCCCTCCCTCCCTCCAGACCCAGTCTCAGTCGATCTGGACCAGTGTGAGTTGGGGGTGCTGGCGGAAACTCTGAGAAGTCTTCTCCAGGGCCTTCCCCTCCCCACTTCTCCCAGCTGTAGTCTACAGTGAGCTGGTCTTCACCGCCCAAGGTATGGTGGCCCCACACACACACCAGCACACACACCAGCACACACACCAGCAAAAGATCCACACAAAGACACACGCAAACACACGCAAACACATGAGTGAACTTCCCCAGGTCTCTCCAGGGCATTCCACCCTGAGTGCCCTGCGCCCACACTTAAGTTCTCCTCCCTGTGTCACAGAGTGGAGCTCTGTCTCAAAACATCAGGTTGTACATGCACCCCGCTCCCCCCCCCATCACCCCCTCCCCTCTTCCCCCTCCGCAGTTCCTACCCCGCGTCTGACTGCATTCCCGTCAACCTCTGCTTGATCTCTAACCTCTCGCTCGCTCTCCCCCTCTATCTCTTTCTCTCTATCTATATCTCTCTCTCTAGTTCTCTCTGCCCCTCTCTCTCTGATCCCCTCTGTATGTCTTTCTTCTTTCTTTCCCCCTCTCTCTCCCCTAGTTCACAATCCCCCTCTCTTTCTTTCTCCCTTTGTCTCTCCCCCTCTGTCTCTCTCCCTAGTTTTCTCTCCCCCTCTCGCTTCCTTTTTCCTTCTCTCCCCCACACCATCTCTCTCTCTGCCCCTCTCTCTCTCCGCCTCTCTCTCTCTCTCTCTCTTCCTGTTTGATCCTGTTTCATCACCCAAAGTTAAATCTATTTCTCTTTTTCTCCTTTTATTAATTTAGAGAAAATGTTCAGTTGAATCACTCAGATCATCATCAGATATTTTGCGTGGGGCACTTTTGGATTAAGTCCAAGCCGAAATGGACTTTCCTCACTCGACAAAGGGGGCCTCGCAGAAAAAAGGGAAATTATGGAAAATCAAAGGGAATTGTGGGGGAAAGTCATCCAGAAATGTCATTTGGAACATAGCACACATCTTAGCCTGAGCAAAGTGGATCTAGTCTTGAGCTGTTCAGAGACTTGTTTTCCTGAGTTCTCTCCATGGTGCGTTTGCCTAGTCCGCTTATTATGATGCTCTGTGCCGTCCAAAAACCAGTTAGTCACCAGTTAGCTAGCCATTAGCCAGTTAGCTGTTAGCCAGTTAGACTTTAGCCAGTTAACTGGTTAGACTTTAGCCAGTTACCATTAGCAGACTGTCGTCAGCACCAGAGTGAGATGATTACTTTAGCAATGATTGAAAGCTAAGTCCTTCCCAAACCATTTAACCTGCACCACCTAGCCACGCAGTAGCATGTTAAAACCTCTCTTTACAGAAGCACTCACACAATAATTGATGCAGTAAACCTTCAACAACAACAAAAAACAGTTGACGCTGATGTTTTGAAGTCTTAGTCCTGTTAATGTGGGCGTGGCCAAAGTGGGTTTCTATCCAATTCCATCATCCTCCCCTGTCCCATCCTATTGTCTTAGGACTTATCCTAACTTTTTTGACCTCCAACCCACCTGGATGAGTGGACTGTGTATGTGCGTGCATGTGTGTATGTGGGGAGGGGGGATTGTCCTTTTCTCAGTGTCCTAATTGCCTAATCCAGATACTTCTGGGAACCAAGTTATTACTGACTCTATGCTCCATCTGGTGGACCTAAGTTGTCCGTTGACCAGCCAGCCTTCCACAATGACCCTTCAAACCCTTCCTCCTCCACTACCGATTGTCTTATCATGGGGGCTAGATGGGTGGGCCAGACCCCGTAGCCATGGCCTCCATAGAAACAGGATCAGATTGAGCCTACACGTCGATAATGATTGAGGGGACTTGTGGGGGTGTGTGGCTGGAGGGGGGTCACCAGAAGGGATGTGAATGGATTTTTGGGGGTGGGGGGGCAGAGGTAGTGGTCATCTCTGCCGTTGCTGTGGTCACTGAAGGGCAAGACAGCTTGGGGTCATTGCTCTGACCTCTATCAGACCAACAGATTGGCAGACATACATCACTGGTCAACCTTGACCACCCCGCTCCCATAGTCTTCCTTCACACACACACCCTTTCCATCCCCCTGACCCCTCAGTCTGGGTGTCTGGCCCCATCCCCACCCTCCACCCTCCTCCCAGCTGACCCCCTACCATCCCCCATCTTTACTTGACCCTCCACCTCTCCAGTCTAGCCCCCCTCACAATCCAACCTGCTCCTCCTTGCTCTTTTTCTCATGGCCCCGGGCCCCCAGGTTGGGATGACAGTGTCATGTCCCAGACCAGCAGGTCAGCTGAGGACACGGGCTAGTGTCAAAGCAATCAGATCCATGCCTCCTTAAATGAACCAGCATCTGCTGCTTCATTTAAGGAGGCCACTCAAGAGATGAAGCACCATCAAAACAGATTTATGGAGGTCAGTCGGTCCGTCGGTCAACCAGACAGACATTCAGTCAGTAAGTCAGTCAACCAGTCAGTCAGTACGTCAACCAGTCAGTCAGCCAGTCAGCCAGCTGCATCAGTCATCAGTTTGTGATTTGTTGGGTCTCATCTTGAAGCACTCTGAGTTATTGACATCGATCAGGTCCTGGCACCTGGGACCAACTCACAGGGACTGTAAGCTAATCTAATAGGCTGGTATGGATCAGGTCCTAGTGACTGCTCACACTTCACTGGTCATGGCATTACATGAAGGGCTTGTGGCCATCAGCTTATGTACAATATCATGCAGTGGCACGTACCAACACACACCCACACACACACACACACACACACACACACACACACACACACACACACACACACACACACGCAGGTCTCTGAGTTGGGTTCTGGCCGTTTGGAACCCACGTGGAACGGCAGCATAGAACCGGGGGTTCCAGTATGCAGAGTGTGGCCTTGTGGAGGAGGTTGGGTTGTTCCAGAACGTTTTATCCACTAGGTGTACATACTCATACATATATATATTCATATTTGTATATTTTTATTCTGATCTTTTATCATACTTAATTTGATACTTTTATATCTTACTAACCACATGTTGACCACATGTCCGGATGACTTAACCGACAGTACTGCCATATGGAAACAACCAGCCAACCAGAATAAATAATTAATAAATAAAAATCTAAAAATAAACTCAGTATTTATTTATGAGTTTTCTGTCCTACAAACTTCGCTTTGGACACCTGTTTTGAGGTTACGGTACTTTTCCGTAAAATATATTCAATTGATTGATTGATTGATTTTCCAGCTGGGTATGTGACGTCATGATGATGATGATGATGGAGGGAAAGTTGTTGTCAAACAAAAATGGCGCCTGCTGGATTTCTGTCTTGGCTTCACTTGTCAGGGCATTTTAACGGTGAATATTTAATCAAAAAACAACATTAAAGCGGTAGATAATGAATGAATAAACAACATTAATTCAAGATATTTTGGCCACATGATAAAGCAGACCCTAAATGTTACAAAAAATGACAAAGCTCCTTTTGGGAAAGTCGGAAGTTAACTTTTGTTTACTTTTTACGGTCAATACAAACACACATTGACACGGTGTTTTTAAACAAGAACTGTTTATTGCGCTGTCATGTAACGAGCAACAAAATAGTGCATTCAAAATGTATTAATGAGGAGGCCAACAAGTACCACTAGCTTAATAATACGATATCGTTTTGAATAAATAACTAACTTTCGCTGTGGGCACCGTCGAAAATATCTAGAACTCACGTATATATAGTTAGTGTTAGTGTATAGTGTTGCAAATAAGCTATGTGCATGTCAAAATATCATGCAAAAACGCAATTTTTACATTTGGGGATAGGTCAAGTTAATTTTGGGTCGGTTCATTTTGAACTGGACATTGAGGCACTAAGGTTAATAACTGACCCCCTTCCCTGTCTAATCCATTGCAGAGACTCAGAGTGTGGAGGAATGTGGAGAAAAGCTAAAGAAGATCATGGAATCCCCCAGTATCCCAGAGACCAACCACCAGCTCCTCATGCATCTCACCAGGCACCTGAGCAGGATGGCCCAAAGTGGATCTCCCAACACGACAAGCCCCAAGCTTCTTGCCCAGGCCTTCTCAGAGACCATCTTCAAGAACTCCCTGTACAGGTTGGTTTTTAAATCATACCACTCATAAGAACCTTTTTAAAATAGTGTCGAATGGCTGGAGAAGGAATGCAGTAGCGCTGATAAAATACAATCTTATGACTGTCGTCTCACCCTCCTGGCTAAGGGATAGACGAGATAGCTGTCAGGCCAGTGTAGAAGTGTATATATATATACAGTATATTTGTGTGTATATATATATATAGTAGTCGTTTGTTATTCTAGCAAGCTGTAAAAAGCCGGTGCTGGAGATAGGCTTTGTTGTTTCCTATGCTGTAATGTGGCGCACCATCAAGAGCGTTCCCATCACACCTGGCCCCAGGATATAGACCTGATGGAGAGCGACTCCAGAAGGGAAACTGCGAGCTGGTATTTTGGCTCTGCTCAGATAACGTCAACATCCTGTAATTTTAAAGTAGCGTGGAGCGACCGCTATAACGCTGCCTGGTTTGAATGTTTTAGTTCAGCCTGGAGGGGAGTGTGTGTGTATTGTAGGGAGGGTGGGGGGTGGGAAGAGAGGGAAGGGGTAGAGAAAGAAAGAGAGATGAGGGGGAGAGAGGGGATGGGGAGAGGGAGAGGGCTTCTGGGTGGAATGTCTATCTTGGCCTCGGTTGATGGCAAATCTCCGGCCCCTGGAATGAGCAGTGAGTGAGTCTGAACGAGGATATTTACTCAGCCTGGCTGCCTCTAACGTCCAGCCGAGGAACGAGAGAGTGTGTGGGCCAGTCCCAGAGGGGCCCCGTACCTGTCGAAAAAGATGAATGATCAGAAAGGGAGCTCCGGTCCAGCATTGTGTTTCTTCTCTTCTCAGTTTGTGTCCCGAGTTGGCTTGATTGAGATGTGCGAGCTTCTCTAAGTTTCACCTACGTGGAGACACACACTAACACAAACGCACACATCAAGTTGATGTGTCTAGGCTTATTTTACAGGTATATTATGCCTCAAACAATCATTCTGTTTAGTCATCAACTCCTAGAATGAGTTTGTGTTTGTGTGTAGGAGAGAGGGAGAGCGAGAGAAAGAAAGAGGGAGAGAGAAAGAAAGAGGGAGAGAGAGAAAGAGGAGAGGGGTCAGGTAATCGTCACAGGTTTTGAATCATGGTGAATAACTAGATAAACACATCTTCAGTTCCTTGGACATTTGATTGAGGACAGAACCAGGGCAGACGTCTTGCCAGAAAGAACGGCTGTTAATTCTGTCCCAACAGAGCGACCTGAAACTCAGCCTAGCTCCACACACACACACACACACACACACACACACACACACACACACGCACAGAAACTCATAACTTGGTGACTCCTAGCTCCTCAAACATCTCTCTCCTTCTCTCTCTCTCTCGGTTTAACCACATTAGATATTTTGCTTAAACAACATTAGTCTCCTAAACCCTAACCCTGACAGCCTCCCCCGTTCAATTGGTTGCCCCCTTATTTCAACCCCTGGGTCAGTTCGGTTTGACCTCTGAACTCGGACCCCTGTCTGATTGCATCCACAGTTCAGAAGCAGACCAGGAGCTCCAGGTGAAGATAGTGGAGGCTCTTATCACAGCAGGGGGCTGGACGACATGCAGGCAGCACCAGGTAGGACCCTGCTCCCTGTGTCTATATGCATCACTGTGTGTGCGTGCGTGTGTGTGTGTCATGGCCGTATGACACACACACACCTAGGGGCAGGCACATTTCCGTGAACTGATATGTATACACACCCACATGCACACAAATGACATGCCCTGATACACACAACATTTTTTCCCATAAACGGACACACGTCGGCACACAGACAAATCTGTGCGCACACACACACACCCACCACACAGACACACGCACACACACAGACAGACACACACACACACACCCATGCCCAGCTGGTGGTTAGTGTGGGTTATTAGCTGGCTCTTGACACTTCATTTGCAGAAGTCCCTCACTGGGACTGTGTCAGTGTCACATCGGGTCACCATGGAAACATGTCCTAATGGCTGTATGTTGTCATGTGTTTATTTGATGCCCCAGCTTACTGTAAGTGTGGCTATTAGAGGACAAGGGTGGATTGCCACACTGCCATCTCTCTCTTCTCTCTCTTTCTCCTCTCTCTCTCCCTCTTTCTCTCTCTCTCCCTCTCTCTAAGGTGAGGGGAGAGAGAGCTGTAGTCATCCACATTTACATTAGAGCAGTCACTTTACTCCTGCCTCTGGTTTTGACCTAGAGAGAAAAGCCTAGAAAAGTGTGGGTGGGTGGGTGTGAGTGTGTGTGTGCTGTGGGTTTGTGTGTGTGTGTGTGTGTTTCCTGGCCCAGTGAGAGGTCATGGTGTATCTACAGGATGTCAGCAAGATGGAATTGTGGGTAGTTCTTTTCCAAGGACAGTCTTTTTCGAGACGTCTCTGCAGGGTTCTGGAACAAGTCAGGGCCTCGAACTATCCGCCTCCCCCTGCCCACACACACACACACACACACACACACACACACACACACACACACACACACACACACACACACACACACACACACACACACACACACACACACACACTCACACACTCACACACTCACACAAACATACACAGACAGACATACACAGACTCAGTCATGTAGACACAGACACACACACACACACACACACACACACACACACACACACACACACACACACACATACACCAACAATCACACAAACTGTCTCCCTCTCTCTTTCTGTCCTCCCCTCTTTCTCCAACCCTCCCCCCAGCCCCTCCCTGTAGAAACACACACCTAAGCAAGGTGTGTGTGCGTGTGTGTAGGGTGGTCTTGACCTTGTGCTCAGGTGAAGGGTAATAATGGGGTTAGTGATTACAAGTCTGGGTGTGTGGGCTGAGGAGGGGACAGGGTTAATGTCACAGAACCAGTTGGTGACTGAAGGATGGATGAGAGTGTGCGTGTGGACTGTGTGTGTGTGTGTGTGTGTGTGGACTGTGTGTGTGTGTGTGGGGACTGTGTGTGTGTGTGGACTGTGTAAATATAGTTACAAGAGGTCAGACATATCTGACAGGTCAAAGGTTCGACCACACATTCAGACAGATATATCACTAAAGCGTGCACAGCCCACCTCTGAAAGTCGCTATGCAGTTTCATAACCATGTTCCTTCAGAGCCTGTTGTCTCCTGAGCTTCACATCTACACCCCCCTTTCAGCGGGGGAGGGCGGGGGGTGGCTGGGGGTGAGGGGTTTAGGGGTTGAGGTGGGGGTGACAGCTCTGCCCTATATCACCCTCTAGTCTTGGGCCTAACCTGCGCTGAGTAGTCATAAGTCACCCCCAATCACCAGCAGAACTCACTGCCAATTTATGGGGGCTTCTCTCCCCAGTGGGGGTCACACTGAGGGGGCTAGGGTAGTTTATGGGGGCAGGACATGGTAGGGGAGGGGAGGATGTTGGGACTGTGTGGGGGAGGACGCATGGGGGAGGGCATATGTGTGGGCAGGTGTGAGTGAATGAGTGTGAGTCTGTGTGTATGAGTGTGTGAGTGAGTGTGAGTGTGTGTGTGTGTGTGTGTGTGTGTGTGTGTGTGTGTGTGTGTGTGTGTGTGTGTGTGTGTGTGTGAGTAGCCAGCTTAGATGACGTGTGTCTGGTACCCTGCAGAGAACAGGCTTTGTTGAATTGTGGGCCACATTGTGTTAGCACTTCAGGAGATCTGTATGTGTGTGTTTTGGCCTGTGTGTACTTACCAGCTTGTGTCCCTGTATTAAAACATTGTGTATGAGACATAGATTGAGTGTGTGTGTGTGGGGGGGGGAGACAGAGATTGAGTGTGTGTTTGTGTCTCTGCAAGTCGGCAGCTTACATCACAATATATGTCACACATATGTCAACAAAGACATCCAGATATACACACACTCGCTCTGTGAGCTTTCTGAAATGGGTATTTCATAACAGTTCCGTCAGACACACACATGGACTTTTATCCAGCAGGGTAATTGAGTTTGGTGAAAGCATCATAATAGCCAGCCTTTTAAACCACATTCAGAACCACCTCCCCCCACACAGTCTCCTACTTTCACCAGACTCCTTCCCCTCCTCCCTTCTGTCAATGCTAGGCCACATTCTGCAGTCATCAGTCGTACTGTCCGAGCATGCAGTTCTATCGACTCAGAGAGAGAGAGGAAAGAGAGAGAGACAGAGAAAGGGAGAGAGAGAGACATACAGAGAGAGAGAGACAGAGAGGGATACAGATAGAGAGAGATAGAGAGAGAGAGAGAGAGAGAGAGAGAGAGAGAGAGAGAGAGAGAGATAGACAGACAGGCAGACAGAGATGGAGAGAGAGGGAGAGAGAGACAGTGATAGAGAGACCTTGATCCAGTGTGATTGGAGGGAGAGTCTCCATGTCTTTGTCTGCACACGAGCAGAGGGGGAGGGGAGAGCAGCAGAAAGGTCAGGTTCACGTGTGAACAATTTTCTCCCTGGCTGGCTGTGTAACCTTCCCTCCACCCCTCCTGGCTGACCTCTGACCTCCCCTGGCAGGCCCCCTCACCACTCGCCCCCCCTCCTCTCTCCCCCTCCCCCTGCTCACACATACTACATTAGCAGGGGTCAGGGGTCACTCCCAGTCCAAAGGGGGCACCATTAACCTCTGAGTACAGCCCCCACCCACCCCTATCACCACCCACAAGCTTGTGTCAAATGAAGTCTGAAAATACAAGCTATGCCCAAGCCCACCTGAGCGTGCTATTTAGTGTGTGTGTGTGTGTGTGTGTGTGTGCAAGCACCCGTGTCCGTGCATGCATGTGTGTGTGAGTGTGTGTTGCGTGTGTGTGCACGTTCTGCCTCATTAGGATTTCCGTCCGGCCTGTCAATCTGCCAGTCATTAAATGTGCCCAGCGAGAGAGGCACAAACCAGGAAGCCTGTCTGTGGACTTCCCTGTACTTGCTGTAAGTCGCTCTGGATAAGAGCCTCTGCTAAATGACTAACATGTAAATGGAAACATCCCAGTCTGGGTCTGCTTTGGTATGTTAGGACTTATTTACCCTGCCAGAGGCACGCAAGCCTGCCCGCAGACACACACACACACCCTCAGCGCAGCCTGGTCTGTTAAACACACTCACACACCGTCACACACATACACACACACTCACACACACACACACCGTCACACACACACACACACCCTCAGCGCAGCCTGGTTTGTTAAACACACACACACCATCACACATCACACACACACACCCACACACACACACACACACACACACACACACACACACACACACACACACACACACACACACACCACACACACACACACACACACACACACACACACACACACACACACACACACACACACTGTCACACACCCCCTCAGCCCCGCCCATCTGCCCCGGGCCATTTATTTGGGCCTTAATGTGATCCAGGCAGGGAAGGTTTGTTGGTAAAACAATGCGTTTAAAGACACGTCCTGTGGGCATGTGCCTGACTGCTGCTGCTCTCACATGACTGAGCCTAACACATGCTGCTGATGGATCCACTGTGGCTGCTGGTGCTCACTCTGGAAAAGAAGTGGGGGGGGGGGGGGGGGAGAGAGGGGATGGAGAGTAGTTCAGTTGCGCCCCCCCCCCCCCACCAGTCAGCGAGAGATTCAGCGTTTCTTTGTGTGTGACCGTCTGCATTTTCATGTCCTTTCCTGCACGCTTGTGTGTGTGCTTGTGCTTGTGTGTGTGTGTGCTTGTGTTTGTGTGTGTGTGTGTGTGTGTGCTTGTGTGTGTGTGTGTGTGTGTGCTGTGTGTGTGTGTGTGTGTGTGTGTGTGTGTGTGTGTGTGTGTGTGTGTGTGTGTTGTGTGTGTGTGTGTGTGTGTGAGTGTGCTTGTGTGTGTGTGAGTGTGCTTGTGTGTGTGTGTGAGTGTGCTTGTGTGTGTGTGTGAGTGTGTGTGTGTGTGTGTGTGTGTGTGTGTGTGTGTGTGTGTGAGTGTGTGAGTGTGCTTGTGTGTGTGTGAGTGTGCTTGTGTGAGTGTGTGTGGGTTCACACAGGAGTCATGGCCCGTGGCTGTGGGGTGGGGAGGGATAGGGGGAGGACAGAGGGAAGGCAGGGGGAGGATGGGGGGAGGACAGTGGGGGGGACAGTGGGGGGACAGGGGGAGGACAGAGGGAGGACAGGGGAACGAGCAGACTTAGACTGTAATCCTGGCTTGAGGTCAGTGACAGGGCAGCCTCTGCATCGCAGGGTAACAGCATCATAGCATGAGAACTCTCTGCCATAGGTGCTGCTCTGTGTGTGGGGGTGGGTTGGGACACACACCATCAGTGGGTGAGTCATTAAGACCAGGCTGGTGCTGAGCTCTCATGTGTGCGCTATTGTATGTGTGTTCTGTGGGTGTGTGGTCAGCATGGGTGTGTGGTCAATGTGTGTGTGTGTTAAGTGTGGGTGTGTGTTAAGTGTGGGTGGGTGTGTGTGTGGAAAGATAAAGCAGAGTGGTTTAAGATGAAGTTTCAATCCAACACTGTCCAGCTCTGAACCAGGAGTGGCCTAAATACTGTGTCATCAAAACGCCTTCTTTACCAATCCCCTCGCACACACACACACACACACACACACACACACACTGACAGAGTCAGGGAAATCCCCAAGCTGACCATAGGACTCAGAGAGTGTGTGTGTGTGTGTTGGTCCGTGACACAATGGTCCCAGTGAAACTGCCAACAGGGTTCCAAGATCCCTCGTCTGC
Source organism: Neosalanx taihuensis (assembly GCA_030340665.1). Classification (NCBI taxonomy): domain Eukaryota; kingdom Metazoa; phylum Chordata; class Actinopteri; order Osmeriformes; family Salangidae; genus Neosalanx; species Neosalanx taihuensis. The sequence goes on from CM059308.1 coordinate 3,308,847, forward strand.
GCTCAATCACATGGTTCAGCGTACCATGTAAACACACACACAACACACACACACGCACACACAGACACACACAACGCGCACACACACAGACACACACTATTATCCTTCCCCATCCTATCTGACCTGCTTTGTGTCCGAGCCTCACAGCTAAGGACTCATCTGTCTGCAGGCAAGCCCAAACAGAGCCCCCATCCCTGGGCTGGGATGGTTGCCTGACAGGGGGTCCTGGAGGGTGAGAAGAGAGAAAGAAAGAGGGGGGTCATGGGGTCTGGAATGTGATGGTAGCTGTAACAGAAGCATGTGACATAGTAAGGGTGAAAGGTCACTTGCTGTCAGGTCAAGTATCTCTGGCAGCTCACCTTGACATAGGTCGCGTTACCGCGACAACCACAGGGGCCATGGTTACCGTAACCTGACCTCACCACACACACACACACACACACACGCGCTATAACTGCCTGTCTCGCTCATTCTCCCTGGCTTACTTGGTTTATATCAGGTCCTGGGAAACAGGGCAGAACCTAATGTGCGATGCAAGTACCGATAGCGTGTAATGTGCTGCTTGAATTCACATCAAACGGCCCTTATCCCTCCCTATATGGTGCCCAGTGTACAGACTTCATATGGAATTACAGGGATCAGCAGGAATGTGCTGTCATGGCTGCCTAGCTCCTCTCCCAGCTCTCCTCCTGCCTGCCAGGAGAGAGGGAGAGAGAGAGAGAGAGGCAGGGCCCTGATCCAGACCTCACCCCGCGCTGACCTCAGTCACACGAGGCTGTCTGCGGGACTCTCTGGGAAGGCGAGGGAGGAAGTGAGGCGTGGCGGTGCCAGGCTGATGAGAGTCTGCCTGCAGCATGTTCATCGTTCAGGCTCCAACACACACACACACACAGTAACACACACTCTCTCACACACACACACTGTCACATACACGCTGTCACCCTTTAGCACAGAGCAGGTCAGAGGAAGGACACTAGGCGGCCATCGCAACCTGACATCTTCCTAACATTTCTACGACCACATGGTGCTCACTCCTCCTGACTAGTGTCTGACAGCCTGGGTCTCTGAGACACACACACACACACACAGAGACACACACACAGACACACAAATAGATTCACAGAGACACACACACACACAGAGACACACAAAGAGACATACATAGACACACACACACACCCGCACAGAGACACACAAAGAGACATACATAGACACACACACACACCCGCACAGAGACACACAAAGAGACACACACACACACAGACACACACAGACACGCTCCATCCCCGTTCTGCATGATACAGGTCATAGCGAGGGCACCAAATAGGATTCACACTCTATTTCTCTCGTTCTCCTCGCTTTATCTGTGCTTATCCGTTCATCCATCCTTTTTTGCAAAATGTTTTTTTGCGACCCATCTCTCTCTCTCTCTTCTCTCTCTCTCTCTCTCTCCCTTTCTCTCTCTCTCTCTCCGTCTCTATCTCCCTTTAACTCCCTTCATATCACAGGATAATCCCATTTCCTCCTCTTTCCCTCACAATTTCTCTCGTCTAGTCTTTGTCCTTTTTTCATGGTTCTTTACTCTCTCTCTACCCTTGTCTCTCTCTCATGCTCTCTCTACCTCTCTCTCATGCTCTATCTCTCTCTCTACCTCTCTCACTCTCTCACTGCTCTCTCTCTCTCTCTCTACCTCTCACTCTCTCAAGCTCTCTCTCTACATCTCTGTCTCTACATCCCTCTCTCTCCCTCTCTCCTCCCTCGCTCTTCTCCTTTTCTTCTCCTCCCGTTCTCTCCTCCTTCAGATAAAGAGCCACATTAGCGCCACATGCGATTTCACCATGAACTTACGCGTGACCCGCTTTCAGATACACGGAAGACCATATTTTCTTAATTAATCCCCAGTTTCAGTGACGTGAGGCACGTTAATCCTTTTACCTGGGCCTCCGAGCTCCATCTGGGTCTGAAGCAGGGGGGTACACTGGCCCCTAGCTGGCACTGGAGAGACAGGGGCCATGTCCTGTGGGGGGGGGGGGGCATTGGGAACATGCTGATGCACCTGTTACATAGCATGTTTAGTTCCAATCTGCATTTTAACAACTAATCAAGATTTTAAACCGTCAGAAAGAGATTGATCATTGAGACCAGAGAGATGAGGAGAGGGGAGAGATGAGGAGAGGGGGAGAGATGAGGAGAGGGGAGAGATGAGGAGAGGAGGGAGAGATGAGGAGAGGGAACAGATG
>CM059308.1:3318586-3441086 GCA_030340665.1 Neosalanx taihuensis
GTGTGTGTGTGTGTGTGTGTGTGTGTGTGTGTGTGTGTGTGTGTGTGTGTGTGTAGTCTAGCGTGAGACAGAAGGAGACGAAAGACCATTGTTGTAATGATCATGAACTATTCTAAACTTTAGTTGAGAGAGAGAGATGGGGGAAAGAAAGAGATGGGGGATAAATAGATGGGGAGAGAAAGAGATGGGGGTGAGAGAGATGGGGGAGAGAGAGATGGGGGGGAGAGACCACCCTCTCCTGTATACATAGTAGATCACTCCCCCCTCACACACACACACACACACACACACACACACACACACACACACACACACACACACACAGACATTCCCCTCTACTCCACAGACCTGGGTCCAGGAAGGTGCTTGGCCCCCTCTCCTCCAGGGAGCCGTAGAGCCAGCAGGCCAGGGTTCAGCTCCTCGCACCCGCAGTGCAGCCTCTGCCTGTGAGCAGGACCTGGCAGAGGGCAGCCTGTTAGCTTAGTGGACGGAGGGTGTGGACATCCCTGTGCTGCTAATGATGCTGTCAGTTAGGAATGCAGGACTGCAGAGACGCCTGCTCTTTGCACGCTCACACATACACACACACACACACACTCACTCACAAACACGTACACACTCACACAGTCATTCATTTTTACATAATGAACTCCTAGCCAGTAAATTTGGGCGGGGGGGGGGGTGGAATGATATTTGAAACGGCAGCATAGAAAATGTGTCTTAAAAGTTTTTAAAGGGTGTCTGTGTGTGTGTTTACAGTGTGTGTGTGTGTGTGTGTAAAGTGTGGGTGTGTGTGTTAAAGTTTGAGTCAATATGTGTGTTTAAAGTGTGTGTGTGTGTGTATGTTTAAAGTGTGTGTGTTTAAAGTGTGTTGAATGTGAAGTGTCTGGGTGGGCTGTGTGGGCAGCTGATGTGAACTCTGATGGAGGAGGGAAGGTTCTAGCAGGTCTGTCACACATACCCCCCCCCACCCCCAATTCAAACCCATTTGTTCAGCCCTGTGTGTCTGATGTCATCTGGCTGGCCAGCCAATCAGCTACCTGCTAAGCTCATTGTGTCTGTACTTTAAACCATCTTTAGCTGGTTCCCACCTGACCAAGCCTCGCCACCGTCACTCACGGCAACCTGCGAGAGGCCCTGTCCATCTCTTTAATCTCTGTACGCAGGCTGCGTCCTGTATTGCTTAGCACACGAAAGGGTTGAAAGGTCACCTGATTTACCTTGCTGATGGTTGCTGAGTTTGTTCAGCGTGCGCCTGGCTTATGTCAACCTTGGTCTGGTGACCGTGCCAACGCCAAATGACCACCAGATGACCTGTGCTGTTTAAACTGAAGCACGCGGGAGATTAGAAGAAAACGCTCAGCGAGGAACCAATGTGATCGAAGCAGTGCGTGTCAGTGTGTTACTGCTTAGATCATTCTGTTTCTGATGGCTTGATGTGTGTCTCTCAGGTCATTTTGTTGAACACACCTCAACACACTCCTCCTCACTCCTCAACACACTGTACCTCCTGTATGCTCTGGAGTCCAGACATCCTGATGTGTCTAATAGGAACATCAGTTTGGGTTTTGCAGGGCCATGATGTGATTTATTACAGACTGTCTGCCTGTCTGTCTGCCTGTCTGTCTGTCTCCCTGTCTGTCTGCCTGTCTCCCTGTCTGTCTGCCTGTCTGTCTGCCTGTCTGTCTGTCTCCCTGTCTGCCTGTCTGTCTGTCTGCCTGTCTGTCTGTCTCCCTGTCTGCCTGCCTGTCTGTCTGCCTGTCTGCCTGTCTGTCTGTCTGTCTCCCTGTCTGTCTGTCTGCCTGTCTGTCTGCCTGTCTGTCTGCCTGTCTGTCTGTCTGTCTGTCTGTCTGCCTGTCTTTCTGCCTGTCTGTCTGCCTGCCTGCCTGCCTGCCTGTCTGTCTGTCTGTCTGTCTGTCTGCCTGTCTGTCTAAACTCCTCTTGACACGGTGACAGATTAAGGCGACACACACATAATGTTGAGTAAAAAGCTTCATACACACACGTGGCCTATTTGGAGTGTAAGGTCACCTCGGTCCGTGTTGGTTGGAGAGACGTTATGGATTTTTGCCCAATTTCGTGTTTCAGCGTTGGTCTGATTGGCTAGACTAATGATTTAACCCATTTACATCTGGCGTTTCATTGGTCAGCTGGTTGGACTTCTGTAGGAACACAACAACTACAGAGACCTCGGCAAATTAACAGTGTGTGTGTGTGGTTGTTTGTGTGTGTACATGTGTAGGTGGATAGGAATTTGTGTTTGCACATGGGTGTGTGTTTGCATGCGTTTTGCTTCGGAGAACTGGGGAGAATGCTTAACAGGGCAGATCCTGGTTAGTGACTGGAAGACCTAGCTGCATTATGAGACGCCTAGTGCACACAGAGATAGAGAGAGAGAGAGAGAGAGAGAGATGGAGAGAGAGAGATGGAGAGAGAGAAATGTGAGAGAGAGAGAGAGAGATGGAGAGAGAGATGGAGAGAGAGAGAGATGAGAGAGAGAGAGATGGAGAGAGAGAGAGAGAGATGGAGAGAGAGAGAGATGGATAGAGAGAGAAGATCCAGGCTTTCATTAAACATTTCTGAGGACTCCAGGAGCCACAGAACCACTCAGAAGTCAGTCTGAGAAAACAGAAATGTGTCGCTAAGACCAACCAACCGTCCCAGATACCCTTTTTGCCTAAGCAGCACGTTGACTGCCAACACACACTGTCTGTCTAACACACACACACACTGTCTAACACACACATACACTCTCTCTCTCTTTCTCTCTATCTCTTTCTCACACACACTCTCACTCACACACACACACTGTTTCTCTTTCTCTCTCACACACACACACACACACACACACACACACACACACACAGACACTCCTCCTCGTGCCTCCTGTGGTCCCCCAGGGAGAGCTGGGTGGTGTGAGGGCAGCGACACGCATGCTGCCCCTGCAGACAGCTCGACCATCCAGTAAGGACAGTGCGTGCCAAACCCTGCCCAGATTCAGCTCTCTGTCTCCTCACTCCAGGAGACGGAACAGGGGTGTCTGCGGGGGGTGGGAGGAAGAGGAGGAGTACGAGGGGGTGAGGTGGGAGGGGAGGGGCTGGTAAGTGCTGGTGTTAGTGGGGGAGGGGGTGGGGGAGTGGTGAGGAGGGAGATGGAGGGTGGGGGGTCGCGGTGTTGATTTGTTATATCACGCAGCAGTGCTCCCTCTGCCTCCTCCTTCCTTCTCCCTCCTTCTCCCCCTTACTCACCTCATCCTCCTCTGCCTCCCCCTTCCTCCTCCCCCCTTCCTCTCCCCTCCCTCTCTCTGTGATGGAGTAGCCCTCTGCTCCTGACAGCTCAGTGACTCCCAGCTCACCAGGTCCTCAGTAGGCCAGTGTGTGTTCCATAGAGTGACACGCAAGATAGATCTCAGAAGTGTGTGTGTGTGTGTGTGTTTGGAGGTGTGTGTGTGTGTGTGTGTGTGTGTGTGTGAAGTGTGTGTGCATGGGGGTCTGTTGCGTGTCCTCTTTCCAAGCTTCTCACGCAATCCTAGAATCCTGATCAGGACCTGCTCTCTCTCCTCTCTCTCTCTCCACTCTCTCTCTCTCTCCACTCTCTCTCTCTCTCTCTCTCTCTCTCCCCAAGTCCTTCCCTCCCTCTCTCCCAGAGCAACACTCCACTCACCTCTCTGCTAACGTCTCTCTCTCTCTCTCTCTCTCTCTCTCTCTCTCTCTCTCTCTCTCTCTCTCTCTCTCCCTCTCTTCCCTCTCTCTCCCACCAGGACAGGTGAGCAGGGACCAGAATAGATCTTGACATTGCTTGTTGCGTGATAGCGGATCTTTCTTCTTCACAAATCTGCTTTTACCTCGACACAGTAAACAGATGATGAACAGAATGACATAAAGTCATGTCAATGGCCAGAGCCTTCCTGACGACTTCCAGCACTCCACCCCTCCCCATCCCACCCCCAGCCCCTCCTCCCACCCCCAGCCCCTCCTCCCGTCCCCAGCCCCTCCTCCCACCCCCAGCTACTGCTGGAGGTTTTGTTTTTAAGGGTTCTCGGGTAATTATGCACAACCTGTCGGACCCCAAGGCTGTTTGCTTCTTCCACCTGGGGCGGCGTAGCTCCGGAACATTCTCTGGGAAACTTCCCGAGCTGTGCAGCTGACGTTTACAGCTCACCAGAGGTCAGAGGTCACAGCATTTTCCCTGGGTTTAACCCCAAACTCAAACAAGGCTTCCAGAACAACCAGCCTGCAGAGTGTGTGTTTGTGTGAGTGTGTGTGCTTTGTGTTTGTGTGTGTTTTTCTGTGAGTGTGGTTTTTTTTGTGCAAGTGTGTGTGTGAGATTGTTTTGTTTGTGTAAGCATGCATGAGTGTGTTTGTGTGAGAGTGTTTTGTTTGTGCACGTGTGTTTGTGTGAGTGTGTGTGTTTGTGTGTGTCTATTTGCCTGGAGGCATCCATCTAAGACAAAGTAATACAACTGACCAAACTAAAGGCTGAGGTGTTCCACAGTCCTCCATGTATTAGTGATCAGCTGCTGAACATGTCTGTCTTAAAGGACCACAAACAAAATAACTTAACCTGTAAGCTTAAAAAATGGATGGTTTTAATCAATATTAGCATGATTTGTATTTGATTCATTTTTTAATAAAAAAAAGCAAAGAAAAATTATATAAAATGTTTTTATTCCAGCTTTACATGGAAGAGTGAATTTTTCTTGCACGTGTCACTTAAGTGCGTGTGCTCTTGTGTGTGTGTGTGTGAGCGTGTGTGCCAGCGTGTGTCTCGCAGTCTGTGTGAGATTAGGGATCGGCCAGGCTGCTTAAGCATAGGGTTGTGTTACTAAATGATACCCAGAGGCTAGTGGGAAAACCAGGCTTCCATTTAAAGACTTGATCCTTTCTCTGAACTCTGGAACAGACGAGAGGAAAGCTGTCTCTCCCAGCCCGCCGTGACGTCTGCTGTCTCGCCCTGACAGAGGGATGAGGGCTGGCCAGCACACAGGACATGTGGGCTGTACCTGGAGGTCACCTATACCTGGAGGTCACCTGTACCTGGAGGTCACCTGTACCTGGAGGTCACCTGTAGCTGTGTGTGGGGCTCTAAGCAGGAAAGTTTAAGCATCAGTGTTTTGTCTCTGCCAGTGAGAGAGTGACAGACTAACTTTGAACCAAACTGTCCTGAATCGCACGGAAATACAAAAACTAAACCTAAGCACACATCCTGAACATGGGTAAGAACAGTCTCAACACAGAGCTGTCTCTAAACAGTCTCACTGCGTCATCAGCTGTTGCTGTGTGTTTAAGGAGTGAGGGGTGTGTGTGCGCGTGTGTGTGTGTGTGCGCGTGTGTGTGTGTTTAAGAGCCTCTATGGCTTAGTGGAGGTCTGTAGCGTCTGGTGAGGGATGCTGCTGGGCTGGTGACTCCACCACCGCTGAGACGATTTGGTGTTGTAACCAGGGAGACATTAGGGCTGTGTGTGTGTGTGTGTCTGTCTTCTTGGTGCCGGGATAAGGTAGACATGTGAGGCCTTTGTGAGTGTGGGTGTGTCTGTGTTCCTTTGTGTGTGTTCCTGTGTGTGTCTGTGTTTCTGTGTGTGTGTCTGTATGCGTGTGTCTGTTCTTGTGTGTGTGTGTCTTCTTGGTGCTTGGATAAGGTAGACATGTGAGGCGAAGCTATTACATTATTACATTATATTGATGTTTATTAATTTATTAAATTATTCTCCCCTACACCATCATCGATCCACCCACCAATCTCCTGATCCCATCAAATGCAACAGGCGCAAAGTGTCGGTTTGATGGCGTGAGTGAGTGTGTGTGTGTGTGTGTGTGTGTGTGTGTGTGTGTGTGTGTGTGTGTGTGTGTGTGTGTGTGTGTGTGTGTGTGTGTGTGTGTGTGTGTGTGTGTGTGTGTGTGTGTGTGTGTGTGTGTGTGTGTGTGTGTGTGTGTGTGTGTGTGTGTGAAGGAACTTGTGTGTGTGTGTGAGGGTGTTTGTGTGAGTGTGAATTGGCTGCTGTGGCTGAGATGTGATGAAAAGCAATCACTCGTCTTTTCTCCAGGCCATTATGAAGCTACTCGATATTTCAGAATACCAGAGTCTCAACATAGCCCAGCATCCTGTCAGCACGCTAATAACTCACTAGCTTAAGTTAGCCTGCTAGGAGCTACCTGCAGCTAATAACTCACTATCTTAAGTTAGCCTGCTAGGAGCTACCTGCATCTAATAACTCACTAGCTCCAGCTAGCCTGCTAGGAGCTACCTGCAGCTAATAACTCACCAGCTTAAGTTAGCCTGCTAGGCGCTACCTGCAGCTAATGACTCACTATCTTAAGTTAGCCTGCTAGGAGCTACCTGCAGCTAATGACTCACTAGCTTTAGTTAGCCTGCTAGGAGCTACCTGCAGCTAATAACTCACTAGCTTAAGTTAGCCTGCTAGGAGCTACCTGCAGCTAATAACTCACTAGCTTAAGTTAGCCTGCTAGGAGCTACCTGCAGCTAATGACTCACTAGCTTAAGTTAGCCTGCTAGGAGCTACCTGCAGCTAATAACTCGCTAGCTGGTTAGCTTGGGAGGAGCTATGTGTGTAAGAGTGTGTGTATGTTAACAAGTGTGTGTGTGCGTACGTTAACGTGTGTGTGTGAATGCTAACATGTGTGTATGTATGTGTGTGTGTGTGTTAAAGTATGTGTGTCTTAAAGAACAGCATCCCTGTGTGTAGAGCTTAAAGCTTCTCAGCATGTCGTAATCCCATCAGGAACATCTAAGCTGTGTTGTGGTACAGTCACAGGTGTGAAACCTGGGCGCTCTAATGACAAAAGACCAGCTCATATGCTCTTCTCAGAAGTTCGGCTGAGAATCGGCAAATCCACAAAGCAGTGTGGGGGGGGGGTGTGGGGAGGGTGGGAGAGGGGGAGTGGAGAGGGGGAGTGGAACGTGAGCATGAAGCATGAGAGCGGCTTCGCTAGACTGCACCCTGGGACATTTGGGGAGGGAGGGGGGGGGGGCACTGCCGCCAGTGATGATGTTGAACTACGACCCCTGCAGCGGTAATGATGTCACGCAGAGGGCACCAGCTCCAGGTAACAAATTAGCTGCGTGCTAACTAGCGTCCCGCTGCTTTGCAGGGGGCCTGTGATGCATGAGGGGGCAGATATGAAGCTGCCTTCAGGGGAAGGAGTCTTCAGTCAGCCTCCTGTGGGGTGGTAGGGAGGGGGGATTTATGCTTCTTTGTCACTTTTACGTTGGATGAAGAGTGTCATGCTGATGTTGCGTCTGTGTGTGTGTGTCTGTGTGTGTGTGTGTGTGTGCGTGCGCGTCTGTGTGTGTGTCTGTGTGTACAGACACCCTCCCTTCACTCTGTATTCTCCTCATTCACTTCTTTACCTTCGTTCTTTCCATCCCATCTCCAATCCATCTCTCCGTCTGGATCGAACTTCCAAACATGTCATCAAGCCAGTCAGCCAACCAACCAGTCAACCAACCAGTTAGCCAGCCAGCCAGCCAGTCAGCCTGTCAGAGAAGGTTATGTTTTGCCCTGTCAAAACAGCCTCTTTAGTTTGTCCTCAGAAATCAATGCTGTGTTTCCATCAGAGCTGCAGTTAGTGCCCCTGTCTGGCTGACCTTCAGTCTCTTCACCCTACAGATGAACTCATGGAGGATCAGTCTGGTCCAGGTTGCTGGATGTTGTGGGCTGACCTGTCAGGTTGCCAGGTTTGCTCTGAGGTTCGCCTTGAGCTACTTTCCCCTGAGGCCAGCCTGTCAGGTTGCCAGGTTTGCTGCGGTGTGACTGGAGCTTTTAACTGAGACTCCAGGGAAGGGGGCAGGCAGAGCAGAGCTCCTCACTGGTGTCACGAAGGCTGAGGAGGCCAGTTTGGTGTTAATGAAGCCCTTTTAGGGTGGACGGTGTATAAACTACGCTAGCTCAAGCTGACAAGTTCTATAGAGCAGAATGGCATTACGGAATGGTGTGTGTGTGTGTTCTTGTCAGTGCATATTTGTTGTGTGTGTGTGTGTGGGTCCAAGAGCAGTGTTAGAGATTGACAGAGAAACAAACTGAAGTAGAGACCTTGGTACACAGACACATAAATGACCCCAGGGTAGATGAGGCTGTGTGATGTCACAATATTGTCATTGGGGTCAAAGTTCACGGTGGTGGAGGAATAGGGAAAATAAGAAAACAGGCAGAGAGCGAGAGGGTGGGAGAGAGAGAGAGAAAGAGGGAGAGAGAGTGAGAGAGAGAGAGAGAGAGAGAGAAGAGGGAGAGAGAAAGAGGGAGAGAGAGAGAGAAAGAGAAAGAGGGAGAGGGAGAGAGAGAGAGAGAGAGAGAGAAAGAGAAAGAGGGAGAGGGAGGGAGAGAGAGAGAGAAAGAGGGAGAGTGAGAAAGGGGGGAGAGAGGAAAGAGAGAGAGAGAGACAGATTAAAAGCAGTGTGTCTGCCCCCCTGTAGACTTCTGGGTAATTTCACCCCCCAGGATCCCTTTTCAGACATGCTCCGATCGTCCAGGCTACTGCCTGATTGTCCATTTTATAGTCCTATCGATCTCACATCTCTCTGGTCCCCCCCTACCACCCTCCCTACTATGTACCTCATCACTCACTCTTTAGCATGCATGAACATGATGGAACACAGCAATGCATGTGAAATAGTAGGGGGTGGGAGATTCACAGAGCAGAGGTTGTGTGTTGGTGTGTGTGCGTCGTGTAGACGTCCAGCCAGGTTCTCCAGCGTGTCAGAAGCTCTCAGGCTGTGGGGTCAGACTCCCTGCCCTGCCATGCATTCTCTCTGTCTCTTCTCTCTCTCTCTCTCTCTTTCTTCTCTTTCTTCTCACTCTCTCTCTCTCTCTCTCTCTTCTCTCTCTCTCTCTCTCTCGCTCTCTCTCTCTCTCTCTCTCTCTCTCCTCTCTCTCTTCTCTCTCTCTTTCTCACTCTCTCTCTTTTCTCACTTTTCTCCTCTCTCTCTTTCTCTTCTCTCTCTCCTCTCTCTCTCCCTCTCTCTCTCTCTCTCTCTCTCTCTCTCTCTGTCTCCCTCCATCCATGCAAATCTAAATGGTTTTGTATATTGGCAGTACAGTTGTGTAATCTAATTGCCTAGCGTACATCCTCAAAGGAAAAATCTCTTTGAAAGTGTGTGTGTGTGTGTGTGTGTGTGTGGGTGTTCACCCTGGCTGTCGCATTTACATTATTGACCCGGTGTCTACGTGTGTGTCTGTGTGCATGTAATCGCATGTTTGCCAGTGTGGGCGTGTGTGTGTCCTATTTCTTTTGTGTGTGTGTGTGTGTGTGTGTGTGTGATTGGAGGGGATTACTGGCCCTGTTACTGTTAGAATGGACCTGTCTGTCAGACTGTCCGAGCACGTCTATCAGTCTGGGGAAATGTGAGGGGGTTTGGGGGGCTGCTGTGGAAGCCCCCACACACACACACACACACACACACAAGAAAAGTGGATTTCACACGGCCATGAAACCCCCTCAGGCCTAGACTCTAACCTGGCCTGCAGCAGCACTGACAGGAGGGTGTGTGTGTGTGTGTGTGTGTGTGTGTGTGTGTGTGTGTGTGTGTGTGTGTGTGTGTGTGTGTGTGTGTGTGTGTGTGTGTGTGTGTGTGTGTGTGTGTGTGTGTGTGTGTGTGTGTGTGTGTGTGTGTGTGTGTGTGTGTGTGTGTGTGTGTGTGTGTGTGTGTGTGTGTGTGTGTGTGTGTGAAGAACTGGGACGGCCCCTCATGCGGCTGTGTGTGTGACTGGTCTGCCCAGGGGCTGGGAGTCTTGGATGATATTGGGGGTTGATTTAACTCCACCTCCACCTTCACCCCCACGCCCCCTTCTCCTCCCAGGACTGAGTGTCTCTTCCCCTCCCTCAGGTCCGGTTCCTTATCAGAGCCGTGTGATAACCCTGGGGGCTCCCATAAACACGTCCACTCTGGACGTGTGAAGATGATTGGTGGCCAGACAAGTTAAGTGGACGGAATATGGTTGACATCATCTGTGAAGGGCATTCTCAGACAGCCAGGAAGCATCAACATGAACACATATCCCTTCACTGCTTCAAGGGATTTGAGCTGTGTGCCTGTAGGGGTCTAGAAATCTCTGTCTCGGTCTCTGTCCCCCAGCCTCACAACCCCCAGCCTCACAGCCTCCAAGATGTCCAGCCTCAACCCACAAATTCAAGTCCATGGGTCTGAGTCCACCCCCCCTCCCCCCCTCCCCCTTCCCTGGAAACCTCCCCCAGCCGCCACACTCCCCACTTCCCCGCTCTCTGTCCAGCCGAATGAGGGCGGGGGGCAGGAGGGGGGGGCGGGAGCAGGAGGGGGGCGGGGGCAGGAGGGGATCCCTCAGACATCAATTCCCCAGACCTGAGTCTTCCCAGGGAAGGTCAGGGGTCAAAGGTCATGGCTTTGGGGGGGGGAAGGGGTGCATCAATCTGGCCTTCTCCACTCCCTTGCTAACAATAGGGCCCCTCCATCTGGGTCTAAATAATGATGCCATTGTGGTGGGAAGAGCACTCTGCGTCGTGGCGATAAGCCCAATATAGTTATAGCACTGCTTTAATGGCTGTGTCTGAAGGACCATTATCCTTTATCTGTGTCATGGCTTACTGGGCGAGCAAGCACACGTGCACTCTCACACACACACACACACACACACACACACACACACACACACACACACACAACACCTCCCCCCCTCCCCCATCTCTTTTTTAAATAATTAAAAGCCAAGCCCCCAACCATTTGTTTTTTTTACTCATCTTCCCTGAACTAATTCACTCAAACCCCCCCCCCAAAAAACACACACACACACACACGCTTCCTCTCCCTCCATCCTCCGTTATTAATTTCTTCCAATCAAAATGACTGCTGCTGTAATTTGCGTGCCGCCCTCGTGCTGCTGACCATCAATTAAGAGTGATTTTAATGGGACTTAAGAAGGGCCCGCTGGTGGGCTTTTGAGAAGGCGCTGGGAAACGCATCTAATCTTTGTAATTCTCTCAGGCAGGGAGGAGGGGGGTGGACTGGAGAGAGGGGGTCGGGGGGTGGGGGGCTGAAGATAGAGAGGGGGCTGGTTCGGGCCTCTCTTTGATGAACAAATGTCAAACCATGTTGGAAGACTCAATTAAACATCGTCAGGATTCCTGTTTCTTAACATTTTCATTTTTTTTTGGTGGGGGGGGGGGTGGGGGGGGTGTTTAGTTTTCATGTTGGACATCCACATGACAGAAATGCAGATATTTGAGGACTGAAGCAGAGTATTCACCAGCTGCTGTGACAGTGTTTATACTAGACTAGAGCAGGGCAGAGCAGAGGAGAGCAGAACTCCAGGACTCTGGAGAATCTTATTAGACTGATACATTCAGGCTGCTTCATGTGTCACATCAGTGGACAGGGACCTGAACAGATGTCTCCATCTCTCTCTCTCTGCCTTTCTTCTTTCTCTCTCTCTCTCTCTCTCTCCGCCCTTCTTTCTCTCTCTCTTGCTCTCTCTCTCTTCTCTCCTCTCGCTTCCCTTCTCTAATCTCTCTCAATTCTCTCTTTCACAGCAATGTTCTCTCCTCTTTGTTCATTTATTTTATTTCCTCGTTTTAGATTTCCTCCCCTCCACCCCAGCTCCCTCCCTGCCATTACACAGACACCCAAAATAAACTGTCCTTCTCCGATATCCCCTCTCTCTCTCTCTCTCTCTCTCTCTCTCTCTCTCTCTCTCCCTCCCTCTCTCTCTCTCTCTCTCTCGCACGCACAGCATGGCCACGCACACACAACACAGGGGACTGTGGGAAGGTTGTCAGTCACTCATGAGAGCACAGCATTCCAGGCATATGTGCATCTGGTGCATGTCACAGTGAAAGATGTCTCTGGCACATAATTGTCATTAGTGTTTGCTTGATTTTTGCTCCTCCGAGAGTTTGTCTCTTCTGGCAGGGGAGAGAGACAAAGAAGAGGGGGAGGGCAGAGGTTAGGGACTAAATGACAGACAGAGAGAGAGAGAGAGATAGATGAGGAGACCAGGATGGCAGAGAGACTAGCAGATACATACTCAGACAGATACAGAGAGAGTGATAGAGATGAGAAAGGAAACAGAGACAGAGAGCGATGAGAGAGAGAAAACAGAGACAGCGAGGGAGAGAGAGAGATGAGAGAGCCAGAGACAGAGAGAGGGAGGGTGACAGAAAGAGACCCCTCCCCACCCCCACTTCAAACTCTTCATATCTAGTCCAGACTATTTGCTTTAGATTCCATCCAGCTAACAATGCCCTGTGCTTCGTGTTCAGTTGGAGTCAGAACAATGGTGTTCAGATATAGACGGCATACCATTCCCTGTCTAGGACCCCCCCCCCCCCCCACTCCCCCACCAACATCATAAAGTATCATCAAGTCGTCATGAATATGGCTACACCCCCCTCGCCCCTGGCAGAGCTGCTCCAGGACCTCGTATGACCCTCCTGTTCCCCCAGTATAAGACACAGGGGTCAGGACCAAAACTGGAGGCCAGGTTAGGAGGAAGGAGGCCAGTTTCTTAGGACACCGCCCCCCCCCCCCCCCCCCCCCCTCACACACACTAAACACCCTTCTCTCTTATTTACTCATCAGTGAGTGCAGCTTATCCAGGGAAACCCAAGACGAGAAGCGACCTTTCTACTCGCGCTGCTGAATGCTGGGATGCATTCTGGGAAATGTATTGTTGTATGGCGGTGCCTTTGTCTGTGTTCAAAGCACAGATTTATTGTGGGGTACTCAACTTGTCAGATTAGTGTGTTGACAATTTAATCCATAATTCCATATTTCAATTGCATTAAAAGGCATGTGTGGGTCGGGGAGGGTGGAGGGGTGTGTGTGCTGTGTGTGTGCCGTGTGTGTGCTGTGTGTGTGCGCGCGCTCACAGGCTTTGCTATGCACTTGGCAAATAGATAAAGCTTGCTAATTTGTTTCAACAAATCAATGAATTAATGAAACAGTTCACCACACTGCTTTACACTGCCGGCTGCTATTCCAAAGAAAGAGCTTGGCCAATTCAACCATTGATGTTTCCTTAGTTGCATTGAATTTCATGTGCTTGTTTCCAATCAATGCAGTAGTGAGTGTGTGTGCATGCGTGCGCGCGCATGAACATGTGAATCTGTGTGATGCGTGAGAGCACACACTAGTTTAAGACTGACGGGTTTTTCATGCCCCCTCCCCCGGACCGTGCCTCTCCTGGGCTGTGTTAAATGAGGAGTGAGTGTAATCTGCAGGGGGTGGGGGGGGGAGTCTGCTGGAGGCCCCCGTCAGCTGACCTGTTCAGCTGTACAACTGAAGTTGCCTTTCTCTCTTTCACTCTGTCTACCTCCCTCTTTCTCGATCCCTTCCTGTCTCCCTGTTTCACCTCTCTCTCTCTCTCTCTCTCTCTCTCTCTCTCTCTCTCTCTCTCTCTGTCTCTCTCTCTCCCTCTGTTTCTCTCTCCCACCTCTATCTCTGCTTCTCTCTCTCTCCCATCTCTGTTTCTCTCCCTCCCACGTCTCTCCCTATCGCTCCCTCTCTCTCTCTCGCTTCTTGCCTCCCTCTCTTTCTCTCACATGCCTATTTCACTTCAGTACTTTAGCTGTGAATTATCGCGGCTAATGCGTTTTATCTAAAGACTGATCCTTGCTGTGCAGGTCTCGGTTTAAATTAGGGCTTGTTTAGACAGAAGATCATTATGTGTGCGTGTGTGTGTGCGTGTGTGTGTGTGGGGGGGTGGGGATGGGGGGGGAAGGGTGTGTTTGTATATACAGATGACCTCTGATAAGCCCCCCTGCATGTCTGTTCATAGGCCTGCGACACACACACACACACACACACACACGTAACCAGTTGTTGAGACTTTCCTCTGATAGGGACCGCTCCCCAGCCTGGCCTGGGGCAGAGCTTTCATGCTACATTTGCACTGCAGCAATCCTCACAGACTAATCCATCATGTTGGGCAAGGGCAGGCCCTCTCTCTCTCACACACACACACACACACACACACAAACACACACACGCAGATACACACAAACACATACACGCAGATACACACAAACACATATGTACATGTACTCCCTTTGCACACACACGTACTCTCTCACACATAACACATATGTACACACACACAATCCCCCCACACACACACACACAACCCCCCCACACACTCTCCCACCCATACACACACTCTACCCCACACACACAGATACTGTCCCACCAACACACACACCCTTCCCTCAGGCCACCCGTCTGGTGTGGGTGCTCAGACTGTGGCTTCATCTGCTTGTTGCCCACTGGGTTTGAGAAGGAAACAGCTGCTCTCACGATAAGCCTTGTCACCACCCCGGGCCTGGACACACACACACACCACAGACACACACACACACACCACAGACACACAGTCATACTGTGCATAGGAAGTGCGTATGTACGCGCTTGTGTGATGTGTTGATTAACACATCTTAGCTCATCCAAACTACTGATTCGGCTCACAGTACGTCACTGTGAAGTGGTCCAGCAGCCATGAAGCTTTCTTAAAGGGACAGCAGCAGGTGTGTGTGTGGGGGGTGTAGGTGTGTGTGAGAGAAAGAGAGAGAGAGAGTGTGTGTGAGAGAGAGAGAGAGAGTGTGAGAGAGAGAGAGAGAGAGAGAGAGAGAGAGAGAGAGAGAGAGAGAGAGAGAGAGAGAGAGAGAGAGAGAGAGAGAGAGAGAGAGAGAGAGAGAGAGAGAGAGAGAGAGAGAGAGAGAGAGAGAGAGAGAGAGAGAGAGAGAGAGAGAGAGAGAGAGAGAGAGAGAGAGAGAGAGAGAGAGAGAGAGAGAGAGAGAGAGAGAGAGAGAGAGAGAGAGAGAGAGAGAGAGAGAGTGAGTGAGTGAGTGAGTGAGTGAGTGAGTGAGTGAGTGAGTGAGTGAGTGTGAGTGAGTGAGTGAGTGAGTGAGTGAGTGAGTGAGTGAGTGAGTGAGTGAGTGAGTGAGTGAGTGAGTGAGTGAGTGAGTGAGTGAGTGAGTGAGTGAGAGTGAGAGCCCTGTACCTAGCTAGTCTGAGCCTGGCTGCAGGCTCCAGCTGCGTAAAGCTCCCTATCAGCCGGTCTCACTGCAAAGCCTGATTCATTCTCCTAGATTTGACCCCATTAATCCTATTAGAGATGCACAGAGAAGAAGTGGAGCTTATTCACTCTCTCACACACTGACACACACACACAGTGATGCAAACACACACACACCCAGTGACACACACACTGAAAAATACTGACACACCTTCTCCTCTATCACTTCTTCTCTGACTCCCGCCTTGCACTCTCTCGTTGTCTCCTTCCATCTCCTTACCGTGCCCTCCGACTCCTCCCACTGTGACAGTAGCTGTTAACATCAGTCATCTTCCTGCCTATGCATTATGGGTAACGTAGTTCTGGACCGAGACACCAGCATGGTTCACTTGCTCAAGTGAACTCATAAAAAGTCTGTTTACTAACTGCTTCTCTGTGGTGTTTGATGGGTGCAAGTTAAACAGGTAGCAGCTGTACGATGCGTCTGACCGAGGGTGATGTAAGAGCGTGTAAGAGGCAGGTTAGCAGGACACTCTCTCCCTGGACTGACGCGCCCACGCCAAGCTGATGACCCCAAGCACAGATATAGGAGAGAGAGAGAGGGGGGAGGGAGGGAGGGAGGGAGGGAGGGAGGGAGGGAGGGAGGGAGGGAGGGAGGGAGGGAGGGAGGGAGGGAGGGAGGGAGGGGGAGAGAGAGAGAGAGAGAGACTGGGGGTTTGGAAAGAGAGAAGGGAGGGAGAACAGGAATGAGAGGAGCTTTGGCACTTGCTGTGTTCCATGCAATCATCCACCAAGAGCTTTCAGCACTTGCTAAAATACTGTCTCCATCCTGCTATCTCCATGGAGACAACACTGGCCTCTTAGCCTGATTGGCTTGGGGCTAATGAACTAACCGGGGCTTAGACAGACTTCAGCCACTAAGAGAGGGGAAGGTTATTTGAGGTGAGTTGACGTATCACAAATGGGTGTTTTGCTTGGAAAGAAGGTATTTTGGTTAGAGTGATACTGGAAACCATATTAGACTAGATTAGCTAAAGTGGTTAGCTGCAGCTGTTGAAGCCAATCCCACTATTTTATGTCATGTCTAACAGGCAAACAGGTAAGAAGAAAACACTCCATCCCTTCTAGCCTGTCTGCCGGCTCACAGAAAGGGCTTCTGGCACGAGACAGGATTTACCCCTGAGCAGAGTAACTAAATATATATATATATATATATTAGGGCTGTTAATCGATTAAAAAAAAATAATCAAGTTAATCACGTCTATAGGCTGTGATTAATCATGATTAATCACACAATTAAAATACTACTATTTACGGTGTTTGAGTACAGAAATGTATGACAAAGTGGTTAGGGCTTTTTAAAACTAAAACTTTTATTTTACATCTCAGCCAATTAGAATATATTTTTGTCTTTTTTTAACCTGCTCATCACGGCACCTGTGTGCCACTGTAGTAAACACGCCTCCATTGGGCTCTAACAACATCCGTAACGAGTCATCCTTGTCTTCAACGATGTTAATGAGTCTGCAGTCCGTTGCGACCCATTTAGTGATAACATTAGTTATATTAGCTGTTGTCGTCGTGTTGACTGCTGCACTCCGCCAGCCTAGTTTGACGAGCACTGCTTGAACTCGTCTCGGTTTTAGCATCTGTGTTTGCAAAGATGTGCTTTGCACGGAGATGATACTTCAGACTCGTTGTACTACGACAGAAAGACAGTTTATCACTGCAGTATTTACAAACAAAACTCTGGTTTTATCTAAACTCCCATTCGGAAGCTTTTTAAATCTAAATGTGCAGTTAAGCCCACCTGGGTCCATCTCCTCACTCATCACTTTGCTACAGGTTAAAGTCTCTGAGGTAAACGGCCGCGCTTGAGGACTACGGCAGGAGATTGTGGTCAGATTTGGTGACGTGATTCATTTGCGTTAAATAATAAATAACGTGTTAAGGTTTACGTTGAGAGCCCTAATATATATATATATATATAAATACAGGGTTGTTACACTTATTTATGGTAGCAAATCAGTGGCATGATCTTTTGAATCTTAAAAGCCATCGAATATTGCAATTGAAACACAGCTGAATGGATTGGTTTTGAATGAACTTCTTTAAGTGACACACACAGCCAACCAAGGCCTTTACTGAGCCCCCCCCCCCCCTCGTGTGCCCCTGTATGTGGCGTCCAACTTCATTAAGTAAGCTAAGTGACTCCCAACACGTTCCAACAGCTCTTCAATTATTTACAACCGGCCACTTTGATTGGCTATTCGGTGACAAAGCAGTGAGCTTGTGAGAGCAGGTGGCACCACCGGTGTCAGGTGTTGTCGGTCGCCGTGACGACGCCACCGCTTCTCTCCCCCTCTGGGCAGCAACCCGGTAACGAACCCTTCAGTTGGTCCCCGCAGGCGTGACAACGGTGTGGGGGGGGCGTGGGTACGAGACTGCGCCCCCTCCTCTCTCACCCTGGATGGGCACGACTGAAACACCCCAAATCAAACCCAGGTGAAACATAATAAGCTGAGGTGCGACTGAACACTGAAACAGCGTTACCTCACTGAGCTTCTGGGTCAGTTTGATCGGCTTTTGGTTTCCAAACGCTCTCTTATTAGCTGTTAGCTCTGCAACACCACAGTCTGTCTCGTTAGCGAGCTCATGAACGCCCCTCTGAACAGAACAGAATGGGATTCTTCTCCTCCTCTCTCCTGTTAGGGTCCAGCTCCTCTGTAAATGTGTGCTTTGGCTGGGAGAGACGCTGTTTGAGGGGAAATGTGGTTTGGTTCAGTGGTTAGAGCCTCCAAGGTTTTTCCACATAGATAAGCAATCCTTTCTTCTGCCTTTTCTCTCTGCAGTCCTGCTCTAATCTAATATGAGGTGATTACAAGCAGATCACACCCTGGCTAACCAGCTCAGGGTCCCAACACACACACACACACTCACACTGACACACACACACACAGAACACGCACACGCACAAAGCCTCACATGACCTCGCTGGACGCCAGAACTCCTTTCATGTGGAGTTAAGTCAGTTCAGGTTGTTTTAACCTTTCTTTCTGCAGATTGCAGCCAGATGCATCGTGTCCTGCCAGTTTGCATCCAAAGCCCCCTGGTGTGGCAAGAGTATTGAAGTGGAAGAGTTTGGCAAGGGGGGGAGGGGGGGCAGGGGGTGGAGGAGATTTGAAAGGTCCATCTTCTAATCAGTGCAGCATGACTGTTGAGATTCGAAGGGGGCCAGGTCTCTTTATATCTTGGTGCCTCACTTGTCTGAAGAATATTCAAATGCTCGATTACTAACGCTCTTCACCCTCTGCTTGGTCTGCCAGTTAACCCCTTCCTGGTCTGATCAGAGAACAGGAAATGAGATGTGGCAGTGCTGCTGTTGTGTGCCAGCTTCTAGGAACCACACTGCCAAAGAACACACACACACACACACACACACAGATATATACAGATGACCTTTGAACCCTCCCTTTGCCATGTTTTTGTGTCTGAATAAGTTCAAACGCTTTATCACCGCCTCATCTTCAACCTAACAGCAGCTGTGGCAGTGTCAGTGTCACTAACACTAACGATAACACTTAACATTATCTTTTCACTCTGCGTGTGTTTGGAGCACAAAGCGCTGACTTAACACATCCTTTAAATGTTGTTTTCTGTTTGTCTGCCCAGTTGGTGTCTTTTTTGGGTGGGTTAAAAAAACGAAACACCTCTTTGATATGTCGGCATCGTTAAGTTGTGGTTCTGCCTGTTTGTTTTCTGCGTTTTTCTGTCTGTGGAGAGAGAGAGAGAGAGAGAGAGAGAGAGAGAGAGAGAGAGAGAGAGAGAGAGAGAGAGAGAGAGAGAGAGAGAGAGAGAGAGAGAGAGAGAGAGAGAGAGAGAGAGAGAGAGAGAGAGAGAGAGAGAGAGAGAGGGTGTTGCTGGCATGAAGCTGGTCTACTGTTAGTGTTGGGCCTCCCCTCTCACCTCCTTCTCCTTCCCTCCTCTCCGCCTCTGTCTTTAAAATCCTTAATTTTGGACCGTCAACGTTTGAATCCCTCTCATCTGCTGTTTCATTTAGTTTGGTGTGATTCGTGGGCTATAGCCTTGTGCTGGTAACCAGGGCCTGTGTGCTTGGTGACCCCACGACCTCCGCTACTGCAAGCCGCTCCGTGTGTGACAAACACGGGCTCCGTTTTCGTACGGACACCCTCCCTTCCGTTGTCTTCTGGGTAGATCTGTTTGTACACCTGGCACTCACACACACACACACACACACACACGAGACGTCCATCTAGAAGGTCAGCTAGTTCAATGTTTGGCTAGTTAGCGTAGCCCTCGGAACAACCCACTGTTTTGCTTGAACACAAACTGTGTGCAAACAGTCAACCTCTGCTCTGTTCAAACTGAGTTCAGCTGGTGCACCGTACCTAGATACTGTTGCTAAGCTAGTGCTATTAGTGATGATGCTAGGTTAGTGCTATTAGTGATGATGCTAGGTTAGTGCTATTAGAGTTGATGCTAGGTTAGTGCTATTAGAGATGATGCTAGGTTAGTGCTATTAGAGATGATGCTAGGTTAGTGCTATTAGAGATGATGCTAGGTTAGTGCTATTAGAGATGATGCTAGGTTAGTGCTATTAGAGATGATGCTAGGTTAGTGCTATTAGAGATGATGCTAGGTTAGTGCTATTAGAGATGATGCTAGGTTAGTGCTATTAGAGATGATGCTAGGTTAGTGCTATCATCTCATCGTCTTAGCGATTGTTTAGTGAGGGTTTGGCCTACGAGACTGTCTGTCCAAAACTGCTGTTGAGCACAAGGGTTTACTGTATGTAAACAACTTGTGTTAAACAAGCACACACTGAAGGGATTATATGGGTCTGATGTGTGCAAGGTTGTTGACATAGGCTGTCTTTCCCAATGATCTAGACCAGTGGTCCTCAACCCTGGTCCTCAGGGCCCACTGACCTGCATGTTTTAGACGTTTCCCTGCTCCAACACTCCTGATTCACGGTTCACGGTTACATTTAGTACTCTTACCTCTTACACGACACCTTAAATGACAGGTGACAACCCAAGCACGCATCGAGAGTTAAAATCAAGACTTAATCAAGACTAACTTCTTTAAAGTGAGGCTTTATCCAATCAAACCTAACGTACAGACACTGGACTAAGGTGGAGTCAGGTGGCTGAGCGGTTAGGGAATCAGGCTAGTATATAGAAGGTTACCAGTTAGTTTCCCGGCCAAGCAAAATGACGTTGTGTTCTTGGGCAGGGCACTTCTCCCTCGAGGGGAATGTCCCTGTACTTGCTGTAAGTCACTCTGGATAAGAGCGTCTGCTAAATGACTCAATGTAAATGTTCTCTGACCAGTCTTTTGACAGAGTGTGACCAAAACAGCACAGCCTAAAGGACTTCTGTTCGTTTATTTTGTTTTGGTTTTTTTTACCTCGCTTAGCCCTCAACTGACACACAGCTTCTGCTGGCTTATGACTAACAACAACACAAGCCCTGTGGGTGTGAAGAGCAGACAAAGGAGGGCGATGTTTTGATGAAAAATCAACCAAAACCTTTCCTAGTGAAGGGTTATATATGTGGCTCTTGTTGTTCAATGTGAATATACCAAAAAAGGTACAGGTCTGCACACCTCTTGGCACGGGAAGGTAGAAAGCACTCAAGATCTTTTGACAATGCACCATTTTTGAAAAATGATGCTAGGCTAACGCCAGCCGAGATGATGCTAAGCTACTGCTAGCAGAGCTGAGGCTAAGCTATTGCTTGTAGAGCTGATGCTAAGCTAGGCTTCCTTCAGGGCTTGCGTGTATTGCTGTCAGTATTGTAGTTGCCAACCGCTGTTCTACAGCTATTCTCTAGCTAGCCTAAGGTGTCTCTTCAGATAGCTGAGACTCCATTCCTAGCGCACAATAGCATCTTTTATTGAAGGGTTCGATGGAGGGAGGGTGAAAACCCCTTCTGACTGATGTGTCATAAGGCAGATTGTCTAAATGCTGCTTGGAAAACCCCACAGAATGAATATACTGTACTCTACCTTAAACAGGTCATGGTTTTCTTTTACATGTGATTGTTGCCCCCTTATTTATGATTCTGTTACCCTGCCCTCTCTTCTTGAGAGGAGGGTTAAACCAGGTCATGGTGTCTGCCTCCAGCCTGTCTGCCTGCCTGCCTGCCTGCTTGCCTGTCTGTCTGTCTGTCTGTCTGTCTGCCTAGGCTTCTGAATGAGGAATGCTGAGCCATGGTTCCCCGGTGCCTTGACAACCAGAAAGCTGAGAGGTGAGGTGAGAGGAGGAGGAGGAGGGGAGGGAGGGAGAGAGGCGGGGGAGGCGTGTAGGCAGGGAGAGCAAATATAGAAAGGCAGGGGAGGTGGGGTTCAGATCAAACAAACCTCCTGAAATAATAAAAATGTAGGGCACAGAGAAAGAGGAACACAGAGAAGAGACGAGGAGGGAGGGGGAGAGAGAGAGGATGAGAGAGAGGGGAGAGAGAGGGGGAGAGATGAAGGGAGGGTTAGAGAAAGGCAAGTCGGAGAAAGAGAGAAAGAGGAAGGAGGGGTAGAGTTAGAGAGAGGGGTAGAGGTAGAGGGAGGGGTTGAGTTAGAGGGAGGGGTAGAGGTAGAGGGAGGGGTAGAGGTAGAGGGAGGGGTAGAGGTAGAGGGAGGGCTCAGCAGTTTTGGTAGTGCTGTGTTGCCAGCCAGCAGCTCATTACAGAGTGTCACTGGAGTATTGCATCAGTGCAACAGAGACATGTCAGGATGACATCACCCTGCCCAGCAGGCCTGCAGACGGCAGCTCTCCCAGCACAGTGTCTGCTCTCTCTGCAGAGAGACATGGAGGGAGGTAGGGAGATACAGAGGGGGAGATAGGATGATGTGTCACAAAGCCTGGTGGATAACATGATACAGGACTTGGAATTTGCATGAGGAGAGAGAGAGAGAGCGAGAGAGAGAGGTGGGGTGTGAGAGGGAGAGAGAGAGAGGAATGAAAGGAGTGAAGGAGATAGACCCAGAGGGATTTGGGTCGGGAGACGGGGAGATTGAGG
Source organism: Neosalanx taihuensis (assembly GCA_030340665.1). Lineage (NCBI taxonomy): Eukaryota > Metazoa > Chordata > Actinopteri > Osmeriformes > Salangidae > Neosalanx > Neosalanx taihuensis. The sequence continues at coordinate 3,340,618 of CM059308.1, forward strand.
GAGGTGGGGGGGGGGGGGGGGTGTGGGGCGGTGGAAGATTCTACTGCTCTGCCTGTCTGGCTTCGGCTAATGCAGAGAGGGGGGGGGGGGGTTAGCTGCTGTAACATTTCAGTGTTAAAAAAAATACAAATAAAAAAACCTTTCCGGGTGTTTTGCTGTATGGTGCGTGGCTAAGGACACGACAGACTGCTGGGCACCGCAGAGGAGCCCATATCTGTGATCTCTAGCTGGGGGAGGAGAGTGGGGTGGGGAAGGAGAGGGGAGGAAGACAAGGAGGAGAAGAGGGGGTGGAGGACAGAGAGAGAGGAGGGCCAGAGTGTCAGGAGCTGGAAACTTCAGGCAGTGTAGCTAATCGTTTACCTCGAGTCTTGAACGCACATGACTGGAGGCTTGCTGCTGCAGCTGCCTCACACACAAGACAGACCAGACCAGACTAGCCGAGCCCAGAGAACAGAACAGAACAACCGATCGATTTATAGCCCGTCAGTAGGTCGTGTTAGACGCGATCAAATGCACGCTGAACGCTCCCACGACTCCCCCCCTCCCCTCCCCCTCCTGGTCGCTAGGTCAGGCCCCCCCCCACCCCACGACAGGGTGCGGGCCAATGACAGGACAAGGTTGTTCTTGTGTGGGGCTAGTGTGTGGTGGGAGTGGGCAGGCGGCAGGGTTCGAGGCACATATGGAAGCGTGGGGTGAGGGCACAGGCAGGGCATCACTGCCATATGTAGCTCACAGGATGCATGGCCTGTCCACATGTCCTCCTGTGCTGCTACCAGCCTACATGAGAGGCCGTATGGCACATGCACACACACACACACACATGCATGCAAACACACATACATACATACACACACACACACACACACTTGGCCAGATCCATTCCAGGTCATTGCTTATGTAGGCATCATCAGATATCATTGATATTTCCTGTGGAACCGACAAGACACGGACAATCTGGATATTGACTGAGGTTTTGTGGCCTCTGTTAGCTAATAGATGCACAACATGGTTTTTTTGTTTTTTTTTGTTTTACTTAAATGTCTAAGGTAACAGTAGTTTAGTGTTAAGTGATGGGAACTCGGATGGCTCAGCGGGTTGAGGCATTGGCCTTGTAAGCAGAAGGTTTTGAGTTCAAATCCAGACTGTGACATGCATTTAGCGTTTGCTAAATGAATTATTGTAATTATGTGTCCAGGAGTTTACATTAACCTTATGTAACTTTTTCTAGTTTTTTATTGTATTTTTTTATTATCCCACTCCACACATTCCAAGTGTGTATGTTTAGTATGGGACCATGAAGAGGGCTGTTTGTGTCTGTGGCTGAATGATTCATTCCACTCTACTTCCTCCAGTGGCAGACACCATGAACATGCTGAGGGCTAGAGGGTAAAAGAACACGCTAAGGCAGGGGTGTCCAATCCTGGTCCTCGAGGGCCCACTGTCCTGGCAATTCTAGATGTTTCCCTGCTCCAGCACTCCTGATTCTAATGAATGGGGTTGTTATCAAGCTCTGTGGAAGCCTCATAATGACCCTTCATTAGAGTCAGGTGTGCTGGAGCAGGGAAACATCTAGAACTGTGGGCCCCTGAAGACCAGGAACACCACACAAACACACCTCACCACACCACAAACACACACACACACACACAACAGGTACTAAGGGAGCCACACACAAAAAAAACAGGGATACAAATCTGCAACTCTCTCTCACTCGCTCACTCAACCACACACACATACACACACCCACTCTCTCTCACACACACACACACACACACACACACACACACACACACACACACACACACACACACACACACAGATGAAACCATATCTCCAGATGCATTTGCACTATTCATCACTGTTACTCTTCGTCCTCTTTGCAGATTTTTGCTTTCTCATTGCAGTGTTAAAATGGTTGCTGGTCTGACAAAGCAGATACATCTGTTCAGTTACTGTGTTAGAAGGTTAAAGGAATGCTTTTCTTGTCGACAATGTGCAATGCGGTCGAAACACAGATTGGTTTGCGACCTCAAATATATGACAGATCAAACCAACTTTGAAGTTTGTTTTAACTCTCCTTTGCTGGCCTTAATAAGACTCTCATGATCTTTTCTCTCTCACCCAATGCTACAGCTCTTAAGAGCTGACGCACGGTTGCTACGGCTACGGAAATGGCAAACCAAACACCTGAGAGCCCCTGGGGTCACCTGTGCTCACGCACACACACACACACACACACACACACACACACACACACACACACACACACACACACACACACACACTAGCTCACCACCTGTCTAGCAGATGCAGTGATCTATATTGCAAAGTCTGGCGAGCAATTACAGCATCACTCTCCGTATCCCAACAAATAGACATATTATTAAAGACATGAACTGGTTCACGAGACGCTGACACACACACACATACACACGTACCATGTGTGATTATGCATACAGTATGTAAATTGAGGCATGATGCCTCTTCTGTCTATTGTTAGTCAGTTTTGGGAGTGGGGAGTGGGGGGGGGGTAGAGGGAGAGGGGTAGGGGTAGAGGAGGGGGGTGCATGTGGGACAAAGCAGATTGATGTTTTGTTTTTTTTTCTTCCTCTCGTCAGCCGTGTGGATTAGAAGGAAGCCTAGTCAGTTCCTGTGTCATTGTTTGGGTCCATCTGCCCAGCCAGGCCTGTGTGGCACAGACAGCAGCAATTAAAGCAGTTTGACACACTTCACAGAGAGAGGCCTGTGTCCGGCACGGGCCATCTGGGGACCCCTGGCCCCCCTCCCTCAGCTACCCCCTCGGCCCCCCCTGCGCTGTGTTAAGTAGACGCTTCTGACACCTCCGGCCTGTTTTAGTGGGAAGGACTGTCAAGTTCCTCTGTGATGTACAGGAGATGGGGAGGGCTGGGGGGACTGGGGGAGGGCTGGGGGGACTGGGGGAGGGCTGGGGGGACTAGGGGAGGGCTGGGGGGACTAGGGGAGGGCTGGGGGGACTGGGGGAGGGCTGGGGGGACTAGGGGAGGGCTGGGGGGACTAGGGGAGGGCTGGGGGGACTAGGGGAGGGCTGGGGTGGCCGGGTGGCAGATTGGGTGACCAGACCCCTTTTCTAGTTGTTTCAACTAGGCCAGCGTCCAGGCTGGTTGTAATGGCCGCTGGCTGTGTGCTCCTTTGTTAGACGGTGGCTGTGCAGGTGATGGAGGCTGGAGACGTCCCCATGGCGGAGAGACAGCGTGGGGGGGGGGGGGGGGGGGGGTGGATCTTTGAAACCCCAAAGATCGAACATGGCATCTGCAAGAAGGGGTGTTTTCAATTATTAATATGTTTAACTTAAAAAATTCATCCTGAGAACTCTGAAATGTGACTGTGCTATTTTATTGTGGCTTGCCTGCCTCTGTCTGTTATAGGACTGGTTTGGTCCAATGGGCAGGTTCCTTCCGAATCCCTGCTATGATCATTGGATAATAAGACAAGGCTGAAAGATGAGTTTTTTTTAATAAAACTTCAGAGTTTAGATTAAGTAATTTTCCTATTGGTCGACACCGCTGCCAGACCCCTCTTCAAGACTGAGTCTGCGCACTTGTTCCTCTCCTGGCTTCTGAAAGTAATCGGACACTAGGATCGTACCAATGTACCGCAGGAGAAAGGGGTGCGTAAAAAATGATGTCACCTGCTTCTTAAACGAATGGGATGCTTTTAACCAGAAAACTGTCAAAAACCATTAAAATCCCGCTCGCTAACTCGTTTACAAATTACGTTGTATCGTTAAAATTTAGCGCCAAAGAAGCGATCGCGCATTTTCGGTGCGTCATTGTTGGGACCCTGTAACCCCCCTGTGTGATGTGGTGATATGGTTCCTCCTATATGATGGGAATGATCCTCGGCTCTCTGTCAGTCTGCTTAACATGAAGTCTGCTGCCTGCTGTCGGAGCAGCCAGGACTGTAGAACTGGGGTCTACTGTCTGTTCTGGAACACTGCTAGAACCTTTTATAGACCTTTAGAACAGCACGAGCCATGACTACAGAGCTTATCTTATATTTATTGATTCTGAAGCAGGCATTCAGATCATAGTAGTTTAGTCTTAAACAGATAGCAGTAGTTAGGGTTTTATATATATACGTGTGTGTTTCGTGATCTATTTCTTTTTTTTAATATATATATATATATATATATATATATATATATATATATATATATATATATATTGATAATCGATTGAGAAAGATTGCTTCAGTGCAATCTGCAAAAAGTGTGACGATGTACAACACAGTTTGGACGTCGGAAAAGGAGGAGGATGATTGGAGGGATGTTATGATGCCATATTCTACTGAGTTGATATTTTACATCGAAATGGACCAGCCTCCAGGTAGGATCAGACTCAGTATATACTCAGAGGTGTTATCATCACAGTGATGGTGGAAACTTTAACACTGCCATCCTCTAAGTCCTCTGCTGGTTTGGAGCAAGATGGTCAGTTCAATCGAGAGATGGACAGTTTCTGTATGACTTCATACAGTGGCCATTCCCCATGCAAGTCATCTAAATGTAGTTATATCTTAAATGTCTCCTTCATATGTAGACAGTCCTAACCTAGTCTAGTCTAGTCTAACCTAGTCCTAACCTAGTCTAGTCTAGTCTGTCTCTCTCTATCTGATCACACTGGATCTTTTTCCTAGTTTAATTTCTCCCCCATCATGACCGAGCTACAGGCTGATCAGGGGTTTGACAAACTTCTGCCCTTCTCTGTCCTCAGCTGTTCCTACCTTAATGACAGTCGTGCATCTGGCTTTGTTACAGTGAAACAGAAGACATGTTCGGGTCGTTCAAATGTTCTGTGTTTTCTGTAAAGTGTAGAGACCTTCTTCATAATGGTGCCTTAAAGTCCAGCTAGATGTGGCTGCCATCAGTAGTATTACCATCTTTCATCTTATACTGACACAGTTGTTACCCTGTTGTCCTTCGAGGCGACATGGGGTCTTTTTCTCCCTGTAGGTGAACCTAGTTAAAGTTGTGCACATTTATATGTGTTGGTTAAACAGCTTGTGTTAAATATGCAGTGTATTTGGGACGTTAACACTTTACTGCTCCAGAGGTCTGTACATGTATCAGAGATGTTACCTCTTTGAAATACCATCGGTGTCCTTGTTAGATATATTAAGTTTGGGACCAATTGTGGGGGAGGGGGGAGAGAGAGAGAGGGAGACAGAGAGAGAGAGAGAGAGAGAGAGAGGGGGGGGTAGAGAGAGAGTGAACAGAAACGAGAGATCTGAATAGATTGTCTCTGTTGAACTATCGCGCAGTTGAAGACTGAGTCTGCTTGTGAAAGACGATCATGTAATGTAATATATACATATATCAGATCAGATATAATATATATATATACACCTGTGTATCTTTCTATTTAGCTGACATGTAGGTATTCTAATCGCATATATTTGAGTAATCCCTCTGTAATGTTGCAGCCCCCATCCAATCTAGTCTTGTCTGTGCTTTATTGAATTCATGTCGCACAGTTAAAATGCATTGAATGGAATTGCCGGTAGATTCCTCCTCCTCCCCCTCCTCCCCCCTGTCCTTGGTACAAAACGTTTTTAGATTTCTAGAAGCTGCTTTGTACAGCCCAGTCTTGCATCAGTGGGAAGTGGCTTGTCACAATATCCCGTAGCTATGCTGTTCTTGTCCAGCTAACCTCTGTGGGTCACATATGTGTGCTGTGTCCTCAGAACAGCCCTTTGTGTCATGCACTGCCCCCTTTACATCAGCATTCACGGCCGATACCCCTGAAATGGCGCTGTTTTCTCCCTCTGCCTCTCACCTATTCATTTTGAGTTCATACCAGATTATTTATCACAGCCATAGATGTCAGTATTGTAGTCCCAGTGTGTACTAGCCTATGGAACGAATTATGTATGTGTGTCTAGGGATAGCTAGACAAAGAATGTGTTTAAAGCATTGAATTATTATTTTGTGGTGACAATAAGGGGAAATTACAGTGAATCTACGGCATCCCAGTGGTTCAACGCTAGGATTCTTACCTACCAAGTTCTGGGCCACGGTTCGATTCCTGGTGGGGGTTTGATTCCTGGACAGTACATTGAGTGTGCTTGCAATTTCCTCACTGTGGGACTAATAAGGGATCATCTTTCTTTTCTTTGTAATTATATAATTAGGCATGGAAGGAAGTATCCCTGCTGTCTGCAGTGTTGTACAGCAGAATAAAAGATGGGTCTGCTTCCTGTGTGGTGCCTGAGCTGGGGACTGTGCTGTGGGTCTTTGTGCTTGGCCTGGGAGAGGGCTGCAGGCTGGGGGAGAGAGAGGGCTGCAGGCTGGGGAGAGAGAGGGCTGCAGGCTGGGGGAGAGAGAGGGCTTCAGGGGAGAGAGAGAGGGCTGCAGGCTGGGGGAGAGAGAGGGCTGCAGGCTGGGGGAGAGAGAGGGCTTCAGGGGAGAGAGAGAGGGCTGCAGGCTGGGGGGAGAGAGAGGGCTGGCTGCTGGGAGAGAGAGAGAGGGCTGCAGGGAGAGAGAGAGAGGGCTGCAGGGGAGAGAGAGAGAGGGCTGCTGGGAGAGAGAGGGCTGGGAGGCAGGGGGACTGAATGGTCTCCCTCTCTCCCTCTGTTCCCCTGAATGAAAGAGCCTATGTGATCCGCACATTAATCTTATCTCAGTGCTCAATGCCAGTGCCACAGCGCGGTCCCTGACACACACGCTCACACACACACACACACTCACACACAAGAGAAAAATGTCTCAGGGAAAAGCACGTCCCTCTGGTTTTCTGATGTGTCAAGTGTCCAGTGACTCGTTGTCTTGTCTCTCTCTCCTCACTCCTGTGTCTTTGTCTCTCTCTCTCTCTCTCTGTGTCTCTCCTTGGAGGAGAGGAGGGGGAGGAGCATGTTGAGTCATGCAGATGTTCATTGGAATATTTCTAACAGTGGCAGTAAGCAGTACCAGGCACAGAGTGAAGGTTTCTCTGGTGGGGCAGCAGCAGCTTCATGTGTGACTGTGGCTCTAGGTGATTAGTCCAGGTGAAGCACAGCCCCAAGGGAAGGGGAACCTTTGTTTCTAACGGCAACGTAGCTACGCCCCTCACTGTGTGTGTTTGTGTGTGTGTTAGGTGCCAGGGACAGGGTGTAGGTTACCCTGCAGGTTAGACAGCACTACATATCAGCAGTGTCTTGCTGTGTCTGAATCTCTTTCTTCTCTCCTCCACTCTAAATGGAGGAATGACATCATTCAGCCGCACGGTCTCACCACCTGACCAGCGGTTTCTATGACGATCTGGTGTTCCGACCGTCTTTTAACACAGATGACTCTCTACCTTTCCTTTGTCTTTCCATCCCTCCCTTCTTCTATCTCTCTATACTTTTTTTTCTCTCTCCTTCTTTCTTTCTCTCTCATGTGGGACTGTAGGCAACCCTTAGAACACATGAGTCTGGTTAATATCTGTCTCTCTCTCACCCTACATCCTTCACACGCAAGGCAGCTAGCTCCCCGTGCGAGTGTGTGAGTGTGTGTGAGTGTGTGTGGAGATAGTCAGCTGGAAGACATGGCTGAGTTGTGCTGTGGAAACTGGGCTCAGAGGATGGAGCCTTTTTCCATTCATACAGACCACATGTTTGGGGAGTGGTACGGGATGGTGTGTGTGTGTGTGTGTGTGTGTGTGTGTGTGTGTGTGTGTGTGTGTGCGCGAGTGTGTGTGTGACGCTGTCAGAGTCTTAAGTGTTCTCTCTCTGTGTGTTGTTCTTGGTGTCTCTGACACAATTTATTTACCTGGGGAGGGGAGGAGGGGGTCCTCTTCAACTCCTCCCCTTAAGGTCGCCTTGTCCCCCCCACTCCCTTCTCACAAGACCCAGCCCCCTCTGCTGTGATTGGCTGAGGCTGGTCTCCATTCAGAGATTAGCTGTCTGATATTAGGATCAGCACTGGTCTGTCTCTAAGCCAGTTGGTCAGAGGGGAGAGAGCAGAGCGGAGGCAGAGAGCGAGCGAGAGAACGAGGGGGAGAGGGAGTGACAGAAACAGAGAGGGAGGAGAGACGGAGAGAGTTAGTGTGTTCTGATATCAGCTGACATGCAGCTCATACAGACTGCAGGGGAGGAGGAAGGTAAGGACAGCCTCGGATTTTCTTTCTTCTTATTCTTTTCTTGTTTCCTTATCTCTCTTTTCCTGTCTCCCTTTCTCTCTTACTCTCTTTCTGTCTCTTACTCCCTTTCTGTCTCTTACTCTCTTTCTGTCTCTTACTCTCTTTCTGTCTCTTTCTGTCTCTTACTCTCTTTCTGTCTCTTACTCTCTTTCTGTCTCTTACTCTCTTTCTGTCTCTTACTCTCTTTCTCTCTTTCTGTTGCTTTCTCTTTCTCTCCTGTTGTGCTGCCCCTCTCTCTCTCTCTCTCTCTCTCTCTCTCTCTCTCTCTCTCTCTCTCTCTCTCTCTCTCTCTCTCATCAGTGTGACTCGCTGTTCTCTTGTGTGTGAGGCAGAGTGCAGTATAGCGTGTGTGCAAAGAGCTTCGAGGGTTCCAGGGGAGTTAGACTGCCTGGACAACTGTGTGTGTGTGTTGATGGTAAACCTGGTGATGTCTCTGTTACTCTGACAGACATGTCTCTACATGTCTGTGTGTGTGAGGGGGATCCTCTGGGCTCTCACCCCCGACACACATACACACACAGGGGTTAAGGGTCTCCAGCCCCCTGCTGCCCCTGGCTGTCCTCTCACCTGGCTGTGGTCTGGAGTTTGCATGGTGCTGGTTCACTGCTTCATGTTCATGTAGATGACAGTTCTACTGTGGGGTGAACTGAGTGAGTATGTGAGTTATCAAGAACTCTGTTTTGCTGTGGTGGCAGTCAGTGTGTGTGTGTGTCAGGGCAGACAGAGATAGCTGCAGGGTGTTGATGCTAGGTTACTGTTCTGCTGCCGATGTGGACCAGCTGGCTTGAACTTTAAGGGCACACACACTTCCTCTCTGCCCCCCCCCCTTCTTTGTAGTGTGTGTGTGCCTGTCATAGATTTACATTTAAGTGACAGTTATTGTTAAAAGGGACACTATCTGTTTCAATCCCCCCCTCCCGTTTCTGCCCATGTAGGGAGTGTGTTGTGGGTGGGTGATCCATTTGCTGTGTGTGTGTGTGGCTGTGCAGTGCTTCTTTGTCTTGCGAGGGGGGTTGGGGGCTGCAGGAGAGGGAGAGCGAGTGAGTGAGCGAGAGAGCGAGCGAGAGAAAGCGCTGGGCGCTGATGCTCCTTTGTTCAGCTGCACTCCGGTCACCTACTACACACACACACACTACACAAACACTACACACACACAAGAACACAACACACACTCTTTTCTCGTCTCTTATCTCCCTTGCTCACAATGAGACTTCATAGTGACTTGTCCTGATCCAGCACAGTGTTGGAGCAGCACTGATCTGGATTCCTTGACAGTTGATCATTTGACAGTTGATCTTTTGACAGTTGATCATTTGACAGTTGATCATTTGACAGTTGATAAGACAGTTCAGTTTGTGCTGCTTGATTTTTGTCTTTGAGATCTGACTTTGGTTTAAGACTTTGCGAGGATTCTCTGAAACAGACGGGCACTTTTACAGCCAACACGCCCCCCCCACACACACACACAACCGTTAACATATTTTATGTCCGTGGGGGGGGGCAGGGTGAAAGGTTGCCCTGTGGTTCATTTGACGTTTTGTTTCAAACGACGCAGTGGAGTGTGTGTTTGTGTGTGGTCTAATGATGCTGTTGTCCTTTGTTGGCTGGGTGGCTTTGTGTTACGGCTTTGGAGGTTGTTGTCATGCATGCACAACTTTATATATGTATATATATACACACACATACACACACAGGGGACAAAGAGAACCTTCAGACTGCCCTCTTTAATGTATCTGTAAGGTTTCCCCTGAAGACCCCTAAGCATAGTTTAAGGAATAGAGCGTGTGCGTGTGTGTGTGTGTCTCAGCTGAGGGGGGGAAACAGCCCGGTCCCTCCTGACGCACCTGCCTTCTGCTGTGATCAAAGAAGTGAGGAGAAGGTGGAGGAGAGGAGGAGAGAGATGGAGGGGGAGAAAGTGAGAGGGAGGGGGAGAAAGGGAGGGAGGGAAAGAGGGGAACAGGGTGTAGCTCGCTCGCCCTCTCTGGCATTTCCTCTTCCTGCTCGCTGGCTGCCACTCACAGATTCCTCAATGGAGCTTTGTTACCAGATGAAATTCATCTGTCGTGTGTGTGTGTGTGTGTGTGTGCAGCGCTGTAGCCAAGTCATGCTCTTTTTTCTTCTTCTTCTTCAGTAGAGTGCAAAAAGTAAAATCCAAGTTTCCTCTGCATCAAAGTTTGAGAAGGAAGGAAGGAGGGAGGGAGGGAGGGTTAGGGGGGTGGCTGGGTTGAGGTGGATGTATAATTAATCTGCTAATGACTCTTTCTGTCTGAACCAAGCAGCCACACATTAATCTAAAGTACCACATTAAACACCACGCCACGCCTTGCACCAGGTGGCCTACACACACACACGGGAGGGAAACAAGCTAGCCAGGGCTTTCATTTTCACTTGGCCCCCAGCACTCTGAGGGTCCTACCTTCCTGCCTCCCTCTCCGTGTGCCAGGAAAGAAAGACGTGTGTGTGCACCTGTGAGAGATGGAGAGATGAGAGGAGGCGAGGGAGGGAGGGAGGGAGGGAGGGAGGGAGGGAGGGAGGGAGGGAGGGAGGGAGGGAGAAGGGTGTGTCATGTCACATGCCGTCAGAAACAGCCACGCCCCCCCTCTGCTCTCACTGGTGCAGCCAACTCACCCCACAGGGCAAGAGAACACCCTCACCTCCCGGGCGCTGTGTGTGTTTGTATACGCGCCAACGGCAGAAACTGCTTTCCAGTAGACAGACTCAAGTTTCTCCCTTCTGTAAGTAGAAGGAAACGCGAGCCTCTTTCTCAGCCTGGCCTGACAGTCGCCCCCTACTGGCTCACCTCCACACTGCAGCTCTGAATACCTGCTAATGTGGAATCACAATAGTCAGATTTAAATCACTTTTGATGTTAGAAGGCCCAGATCTTTCAGATGCTGTTCCGACCAGGAAACGCTGCTGTATCTCTATGGTGACTTCAGGATGTCTAATCCTCCATGACACTCACTGCTCTAAGGCTCTAGACTCCCTGTGGTTTAGTGTGGAACCTCACCTTCCTTACCCACTCTCCAACCCACTCACTGTGATTTCCGGCTTGTCTGTGTGTGTGTGTGTGTGTGTGTCATGGAGGACTGTGTGTGTTTAGGTCCTGTACTTTCTCAGTAGGCCTCTTCATCAAAATGTACTTCCCATTCAGTCTTTCCAAACGCTCCATTCAAGGAGGCCATTACATCTCCTGTCCATCATCCTGACCTTCTGGTGCGTGTTGAGTGTGTGGGTGTAGTGTGGTGTCTAGGTCAGAGGCAGGTTAGTTTGACTTGGCTCAAGACAGTCTGGGTAACAGAGAAGCCACTGTTGAGCTGTAGGAGGTAAGGGGCAACCCTCCCCCTCCTGTCCACCCCTCGCCTCCCCCCAGCCAGCAAAATTACTTCACTTTTTTCCAAGTTGCACCTGGCTTGTCTGCCCCCCCCCCCCCCCGAAAGACCACCTAACAGACAGTAAGGCTGAAAGCATTTTTCATTTTATTGGATTTTTTTTTATTGTCAAACTTTTTTCTTCATTTATGTAGAACTGTTTGAGCACACCTCAGTGTGTGTGTGCACATATTGCAATCCAGCCCTTTGCTAATGTTAGTGTAAAGTGATTGTGATCCTGACCTGACACACACAGCATCCATCTCTCATGATGTCTGACCTGTCAGTCATTGTTCCCCCACTGTGTGACTGACTGCTGTAGGCGCCTCCAGTCCAGCAGGTGGCGCTGTGCTGATGAACAGACTTGTCTTGTGGGTCCCAGCTTTCTGCTTCATCCATGTACCACAGACTTGGTTTGGTAGAATGGCTCCATTCTAATTAATGCTGAATTAGGATTCTCCATGCAGGTTTTTCTCTCCACTGGTGTTTTGAATCTTTACTGGCCCTGGTGAATTATTAATCAGTTCCTAGAAGGAGGGGAGACGCCTCCTATGTTCCTGTTTGGGCTTTGGAGGAACTCAGATCAGCACAAGGACTTAAGAGAAATAGGAGTAACCAATGGATTGATCTGTTTCATAATTAACCTCTCCTTCTGTCTCCCCCCCCCCCCCCCTCCAGCTCTTCCTCCCAAGCCAGCCAAGCCCATGACTCCAGTGAGCAGCAGTGTGGTGAAGGACAGCACTGCTGGCTCTCTACAGGAGGCCGAGTGGTACTGGGGAGACATATCCAGGTATGAGGACACACACACACACTGTCGCACATGCTAGCTCACCCCGCCAAACACACACCTTGCAGGAACTTGTGTGTTTGTGGTTGTCGCCTGATTATGATGTTATTGTATTTCTATGTTAGAAGAGTGCGTTTGTGTGTGTGTGTGTGGGTGGGTCACAGGGGCATCGGTCAGTCCCTGGTCTGAGCAGATTACAGGCGTGTTCAGAGCCTGGCTTTAGCTTCTATCTGATGTCCAACAGCAGTAAGTGCAGCTTACTGCCCCTCCAACGCTGACAGACATCTGAGACACACACAGATTTACTGTGAATGCCATACAGACATGTAGGTGTGTGTGTAGGTGTGTGTGTGTGTAGGTGTGTGTGTGTGTGCGTGTGTGTGTGTGTGTGTGTGTGTGTGTGCGTGTGGGGTCTCCGCAGGCAGAGTGAGTTGTTCCGCTGAAAGCCAGGTCTGAAACATTACCTCATCGAGCGGACCGCCGATTGGTAAGGGCGTTGCCATGGTGATCGCTGGTCCTTTTTTTGAAGCGGTTCTGCAAGCGATGCCTACGCTCTCGGCGACACACGCGTGTTCTGCGATTTACACGCATGATGTCCTGGCACAGAGAAGAACACTGTTTTTGGAGAGCTTGACGCACGCACACACAAACACACTGACTTTATATTGTGGGTAAACGCAAATGCGCTCCTGCTTGGCCACAAACAAACAAACACACTTCTACACTTCTACACACACACACACACACACACACTCCTAGATATCTACCTAGATTACACACCATGATTACACATCATCCTTCTCTCTCTCTCTCTCTCTCTCTCTCTCTCTCTCTCTCTCTCTCTCTCTCTCCCCCTCTCTCTCCCTCTACAATCACTCATTCACCCCCCCCCCCCCCCCCCCACACCTCCTGCTCAAGACCCGCTGACTTCAGCACAAAAAAAAAAAGAAAGCCCCCAAAAAATCCTCCTCTTTTCTCTCTCCTCTCTGCCGACGACAGCCTCCCATTGGCCGGGGGTGATGTCATCAGGTGCCACGCGCCCTCGTCGATAACCTATTAGAGGGCAGCGTTTTACAGTCAGCTTGGGAGCACAGGCTACGCTGCAGCCTGTCGACATCACTCTGGTTTTGACACGGGGCACCTGAGTACGGAGCCGGAGCCCCTTTATGCTCTTCCTGCCTGTTAGTGTTTTAGGTTTTTGTGTGTTTTTAATGTTGCTGTTTCCTGTGGGGGAGCTGTTGTTTCAAATATACAAGCATGAGGCCTCCAACCCCCCCCCCCCCTCTCCATCCCTCCCTATGTCCTCTCCTCCGTCCTCTCTTCTCCTCCCTCCTCTCTTCTCCTCCACTCCCTCCCTCCCTCCTTTCTCATCTCTGCAGTCTCTGGCCTCCCTCCCCCCCTCTCTCCATCCCTCCCTATGTCCTCTTCTCCGTCCTCTCTTCTCCGTCCTCTCTTCTCCTCCCCTCCCTCCCTCCCTCCCTCCCTCCCTCCCTCCCTCCCTCCCTCCCTCCCTCCCTCCCTCCCTCCCTCCCTCCCTCCCTCCCTCCCTCCCTCCCTCCCTCCCTCATCTCTGCAGTCTCTGTCCTCACAGCTGAGGCAGAGAGATCAGTCATAGGGAGGATGTAGTCTCGTGGTAGCACCTCCCTGTGCCCTCTCCGCTTTGAAACTTGGAATAAAAGCCTCTACTGAATGCTTACACAACCTGACATTACATAAAGGTTCTTCTTTTGTTCAGTTCTCAGACATCAGCTGGAAGTAGAGAACCTGACAACAGTGGGGATGTGTTCTTGTGTCCCAGTGATACCAGCTGGGGTGTCACTGTGTTGGTTCTTGCTCCCTGTCTGTTTATCTGTCTGTCCTTACGTCTGTCTGTCTCTTCCTCTGTCTCCGTCTGTCTGTCACTCTCCCTCCCTCTGTCTCTCTCTCTATCACTCTGTCTGTCTGTCTGTCTCTGTCTCTCTATCACTGTCTGTCTCTCTGTCTCTCTCTGTATCACTCTGTCTGTCTGTCTCTCTCTGTCTCTGTATCACTCTGTCTGTCTCTCTCTCTGAATCACTCTGTCTGTCTGTCTCTCTCTCTGTATCACTCTGTCTGTCTCTCTCTCTGTATCACTCTGTCTCTCTCTCTGTATCACTCTGTCTGTCTCTCTCTCTGTATCACTCTGTCTGTCTCTCTCTCTGTATCACTCTGTCTCTCTCTCTGTATCACTCTGTCTGTCTCTCTCTCTGTATCACTCTGTCTGTCTCTCTCTCTGTATCACTCTGTCTGTCTGTCTCTCTCTCTGTATCACTCTGTCTCTCTCTCTGTATCACTCTGTCTCTCTCCCTCTGTATCACTGTCTTTGTCTGTCTCTCTTTCTGTAAAAGAGGAACATAGCTGTTGTCATGACAAGTGTCATTCCTCTCAGACTTTCTCTTATTTCAAACTCACCCCACACACCTGACACACACACACACACACACACACACACACCGGTGATAGAGATATTGAGTGTGTGTGTGCATCACTGTTCCTATATCTGTAGCAGCAGTGGTGGCCCCTCTCTCACCCCTCTCTCACCTCTCACTCACCCCTCTCTCACCGCTCCCTCACCCCTTTCTCACCCCTCCCTCACCCCATCTGTGTTTGGTATGCACCTCACACACACACTCTTGTGGCAACAGAGAGGCACGCACATACATACACACGCGCACCCACACACACACCATACAATTAGATCAGCAACAAAAGCAAGGTTTTGCTCCTGTGTGTGTGTGTGTGTGTGTGTATGCTTCTCACGCTCTGCTACCTGTAACGATCATTTGTGTGATGAATAAGTAAAAACATCATTACTGTTTCAGACCATCACCTCAGGTGTCTGTCTGCACTGCCAAGCTCTCGCCTACCTGTCTCTCTCTCCTTCTCTCCTCTACCTGTCTCTCTCCTCCCCTCGTCTACCTGTCTCTCTCTCCCCCTCTCCTCTATCTATCTCTCTCCTCATTTCCTCTGTCTCTCTCTCCTTCTCTCCTCTACCTGTCTCTCTCTCCTCCTCTCCTCTATCTCTCTCTCCTTCTCTCCTCTATCTGTCTATCTCTCCTCCTCTCCTCTACCTGTCTCTCTCTCCTCCTCTCCTCTACCTGTCTCTCTCTCCTCCTCTCCTCTACCTGTCTCTCTCTCCTCCTCTCCTCTATCTGTCTCTCTCTCCTCCTCTCCTCTACCTGTCTCTCCTCTCCTCTATCTGTCTGTCTCTCCTCCTCTCCTCTATCAGTCTCTCTCTCCTCCTCTCCTCTATCTGTCTCTATCTGTCTGTCAGTCAGTCTGTCTGTCAGCCTGTCTCTGTGTCAGTACAAATGAGGTACTATTACATGATCTCCGTGCTGTGTAAGTGTGTAGGGGAGAGATGGGTGCTCGGAGGAAAGGATGTTGTTTGTTATGTTAGTTTTGTCTCACTGCAAAACTGTTGAGTAAGATGCAGCCAGCTATCCAGTCAGTTTATATAATCTTACAGAACAGGCATAGTGTTGTCAGATCTGTCTGTCTGTCAGTGTGTGTGTGTGTGTGTGTGTGTGTGTGTCTGTCATTCAGTGTGTCTCTGTGTCTGACCAGGAGGAATGTGACAGATCTCCAGTACAAAGGTACAGACATGTCATTCTCACAGTGTGAATGTGAGACTGTCCCAGCCTGACTCACTAACTCATGACCTCTCCCTCATCCTCCCCATCCCTCTCTCTCTTTCCCCCTCTCTCTCTCCCTTATCCTCCCCATCCCTCTCTCTCTTTCCCCCTCTCTCTCTCCCTCATCCTCCCCATCCCTCTCTCTCTTTCCCCCTCTCTCTCTCCCTCATCCTCCCCATCTCTCTCTCCATCTCTCCCACACTCCCTTCTCTCTCGCTCCCTCTCTCCTCTCTCTCTCCCTCATCCTACCCATCTCTCTCATTCTCTCCCTCTCTCTCTCCCTCATCTCCCCCATCCATCTCTCCATCTCTCCCTCTCTCTCTCTCTCTCTCTCTCTCTCTCTCTCCCTCACCCTCCCCATCACTCTCTCCACCTCATTGTTGTGGCATGTTCGCTTTATGAGGAAACACAATGAAGTCTTTGGGCATTCAGTGGGCAACCCATTTATTGTGTGTGTGTGTGCGTGCAAGCGTGTGCGCGTGTGTGGGAGAAAGAGAGAGAAGGAACATTAGGGATAAAGATCAGGAGGATAATGAAGATTTGTTGTTGATGGGGTTACCCACGGAGACGCAACTGCTCTGGTCCATTCTGGCCTCAGCAGCAGCTTGGCTGAGACCTCATCCATTAGCCTCAATCAAGCCTATTGGATTACAGGGAAGAAAACGTCTCTAAGAATCGGTTTGATTGAGGGGTAGGCCGCCATGTTTTTCTGTGCCGTGTTTCTTTCTTCAAATTATGCCATTTTCTTGCATAACTCGATTGGAGTTTATCATTGGCGTGGCGGACTTAATAAGGGTTTCAGAGGTGAACACAACACATGCTTGTTTCTGGAATGGAAGCTGGGATTGGCTCATGCACGCAGATAGACATCCTATCCTGGGTCTGAGTACAGAGGTTAGCAGGCCAATCAGAGACGCTGTCAGGCCCCCCCCCCCCCCCACACACACACAAATGCACGCACACATACACACAGTTTTACACACACACATAGTTACATACACATCTGTCCCCTGGTCCTCCACTGTCTCCCCCCCGCCATCCACCCACCCACCCCAACACCCACAGTTACACACACACACACACACACACACACACACATGTCCCCTTGTCCTTTCCTGTCCCCCCACCTTCTCCCCCCTGCCATTCAAGCCTTTATCTTCAGGTTGGCTTTGATCCAGAGATCACAGGGCAGATAGATGGACCTATTGGATTCAGGTCAATCCTATAGGGACATATTATAGGGTGTGTAGGTGCGTGTCAAGGGCGTAGGTTTGGTCTCAGCTTGAGCGGGGGCCTCCCCTTCCACTTTTTACACTTGACCTAGCAGCACAAAGGAGTTTGCTATTGGTGGAGACAGTTTTGTCATTTTAGGATATTGGTGGGGACTAGCGCCTAGTGTCCTCCCCTAAACCTTACACCCACAGTGTGTGTCTGTGTGTGTGTGTGTGTGTGTGTGTGTGTGTGTGTGTGTGTGTGTGTGTGTGTGTGTGTGTGTGTGTGTGTGTGTGTGTGTGTGTGTGTGTGTGGAGGATGGAGGATGGTGTGTAGATTGATTGATTGATGAACAAGCAAAGTGAGTTAGTGATGAAGATATAGTGAAGGTATTGATACGAGGCCTCGATATCTGACTAGAGGAGAAGAGAAAGCTACACAAATATTGGATTATACACAAACAATAACTTACATTCCATCAATAATCAGTTCTTGAGAGTTCCATAGGTGCTGGTGTGTGTGTGTGTGTGTGTGTGTGAGCGTGTGACTGCAACATAACGTGCGTATGTACATGTTGAGGTTGAGGAATGCTAAACCTGGCATACGTGACCTGTGCACACCAAGCTCATCACTCTTACCAAACTGTAGATGCTGTATGAGAGAGAGAGGGGGAGAGAGAGAGAGAGGGAAAGAGGGAGGGGGGAGAGAGAGAGAGAGAGAGAGGGAAAGAGAGAGAGAGGTAAGATGATGATATACATCATCAGGGCTGAGGTCAATGTCACTCCAATTCATCTAGGCTCAAACAGGATGAGATTAGATGTGGAATCAGAATTGAAAAACTAACCATAATGTACAGTCATGGACAAATTTTTTGGCAACCTTGAAGTTTTTCCTGAAAATGAAGTGTTTCTCACAGAAAAGTATTGCAGTTACACATGTTTTACTATACACATGTTTATTTCCTTTGTACACACACACACAAAAATTGGCCATGACTGTATATAGGCCAATGAAATTGCCCCCAACATTCTGGCACGAGAGAATTGAAAAAAGACAAATCTGTTCTCGGTCTCTCGCACGCAACACAGTCAGATGCGGTCGGTCTCCCCCTCCCTCCCCCCTCCCTCCCCCCTCCCTCCCGCTTCTCATTATACCTCTCTTTCACACACACACACACAGTATTGGCATCCATGCTGTTCAGGAGGGCCGCTTTGTGGTCAGACCCCCAGTCATCCCACTTGACCTAGGACGTTCCCGGCTGGCCCTGGCTCTGCTCATATTGACGTGTGAGCTGTTGAATTAGCATGGAGGGGGGTGAGGGAGGTGAGGGGGGAGGAGTGGGGGGGAGGTGAGGGGGGGGGGGGGTCAAACAGCTGTTTGTCATTTGTGACGCTGTGTTTCCACTGTGAGAGCAAGCTGGGTGAAGTCGGTAGGATGAGGAGAACAGAGGAGGGGAGGAGGTAGAGAGAAGAGAGGTGGTAGAGAGAGGAAGGGAGGAGGAGGAGAAGAGAGGAGGAGGTTGGGAGGAGAAGAGGGAAGGAACGGTGGCCTTCTCAGTAGGCTGTCCCTGAGAGAGAGAGGCACGAAAAGTGCTCCCACACACACACACACACACACACACACACACACACACACACACATACAGCACACACACACACACAGCACACACACACCACACACACACACACACACACACACACACAGCACACACACACACACACACACACACACACACATACAGCACACACACACACAGCACACACACACCACACACACACACACACAGCACACACACACCACACACACACACACACACACACACACACACACACACAGCACACACACACACACACACACACACACACACACACACACATACAGCACACACACACACAGCACACACACACACACACACAGCACACACACACACAGCACACACACACCACACACACACACACACACACACCACACACACACACACACACACACACACACACACACAGCACACACACACACACACACACACACACACACAGCACACACAGCACAGCACAGACATGCTCCAGGACCAGACTGTTTTGTCTCGAGTTTACCAGCTTGAGACGTCCTCTATCTGCGTTGAACAACTGGGAACGTTGTCTTATCTCTTCATGGGCCCGATAGCGTTGGATGTCCCATGAGCAGAATGACCCTGAGAGTCCTGTATCATCCTGTTCCCTCGCTCCCTCTCTGCAGAAACTTCCTGGAATCACCCAGGGTTCCGTCTGTCTCCTCGGAATCTGCAGAGTTGGGAGCCGCTGTTGTCACCGTCCAACGTGATTGGACGGTGTTTATGATTAAAGTAGAATGTATTTTATAACAAGGCAATTTGTCTCCCCTCCCTCCCTCCGTAGAATGTATTTTATAACAAGGCAATTTGTCTCCCCTCCCTCCCTCCCTCCCTCCCTCCCTCCCTCCCTCCCTCCCTCCCTCCCTCCCTCCCTCCCTCCCTCCCTCCCTCCCTCCCTCCCTCCCTCCCTCCCTCCCTCCCTCCCTCCCTCCCTCCCTCCCTCCCTCCCTCCAGACCCAGTCTCAGTCGATCTGGACCAGTGTGAGTTGGGGGTGCTGGCGGAAACTCTGAGAAGTCTTCTCCAGGGCCTTCCCTCCCCACTTCTCCCAGCTGTAGTCTACAGTGAGCTGGTCTTCACCGCCCAAGGTATGGTGGCCCCACACACACACCAGCACACACACCAGCACACACACCAGCAAAAGATCCACACAAAGACACACGCAAACACACGCAAACACATGAGTGAACTTCCCCAGGTCTCTCCAGGGCATTCCACCCTGAGTGCCCTGCGCCCACACTTAAGTTCTCCTCCCTGTGTCACAGAGTGGAGCTCTGTCTCAAAACATCAGGTTGTACATGCACCCCGCTCCCCCCCCCCATCACCCCCTCCCCTCTTCCCCCCTCCGCAGTTCCTACCCCCGCGTCTGACTGCATTCCCGTCAACCTCTGCTTGATCTCTAACCTCTCGCTCGCTCTCCCCCTCTATCTCTTTCTCTCTATCTATATCTCTCTCTCTAGTTCTCTCTGCCCCTCTCTCTCTGATCCCCTCTGTATGTCTTTCTTCTTTCTTTCCCCCTCTCTCTCCCTAGTTCACAATCCCCCTCTCTTTCTTTCTCCCTTTGTCTCTCCCCCTCTGTCTCTCTCCCTAGTTTTCTCTCCCCCCTCTCGCTTCCTTTTTCCTTCTCTCCCCCACACCATCTCTCTCTCTGCCCCTCTCTCTCTCCGCCTCTCTCTCTCTCTTCCTGTTTGATCCTGTTTCATCACCCAAAGTTAAATCTATTTCTCTTTTTTCTCCTTTTATTAATTTAGAGAAAATGTTCAGTTGAATCACTCAGATCATCATCAGATATTTTGCGTGGGGCACTTTTGGATTAAGTCCAAGCCGAAATGGACTTTCCTCACTCGACAAAGGGGGCCTCGCAGAAAAAAGGGAAATTATGGAAAATCAAAGGGAACTGTGGGGGAAAGTCATTCAGAAATGTCATTTGGAACATAGCACACATCTTAGCCTGAGCAAAGTGGATCTAGTCTTGAGCTGTTCAGAGACTTGTTTTCCTGAGTTCTCTCCATGGTGCGTTTGCCTAGTCCGCTTATTATGATGCTCTGTGCCGTCCAAAAACCAGTTAGTCACCAGTTAGCTAGCCATTAGCCAGTTAGCTGTTAGCCAGTTAGACTTTAGCCAGTTAACTGGTTAGACTTTAGCCAGTTACCATTAGCAGACTGTCGTCAGCACCAGAGTGAGATGATTACTTTAGCAATGATTGAAAGCTAAGTCCTTCCCAAACCATTTAACCTGCACCACCTAGCCACGCAGTAGCATGTTAAAACCTCTCTTTACAGAAGCACTCACACAATAATTGATGCAGTAAACCTTCAACAACAACAAAAAACAGTTGACGCTGATGTTTTGAAGTCTTAGTCCTGTTAATGTGGGCGTGGCCAAAGTGGGTTTCTATCCAATTCCATCATCCTCCCCTGTCCCATCCTATTGTCTTAGGACTTATCCTAACTTTTTTGACCTCCAACCCACCTGGATGAGTGGACTGTGTATGTGCGTGCATGTGTGTATGTGGGGAGGGGGGGATTGTCCTATTCTCAGTGTCCTAATTGCCTAATCCAGATACTTCTGGGAACCAAGTTATTACTGACTCTATGCTCCATCTGGTGGACCTAAGTTGTCCGTTGACCAGCCAGCCTTCCACAATGACCCTTCAAACCCTTCCTCCTCCACTACCGATTGTCTTATCATGGGGGCTAGATGGGTGGGCCAGACCCCGTAGCCATGGCCTCCATAGAAACAGGATCAGATTGAGCCTACACGTCGATAATGATTGAGGGGACTTGTGGGGGTGTGTGGCTGGAGGGGGGTCACCAGAAGGGATGTGAATGGATTTTTGGGGGTGGGGGGGCAGAGGTAGTGGTCATCTCTGCCGTTGCTGTGGTCACTGAAGGGCAAGACAGCTTGGGGTCATTGCTCTGACCTCTATCAGACCAACAGATTGGCAGACATACATCACTGGTCAACCTTGACCACCCCGCTCCCATAGTCTTCCTTCACACACACACCCTTTCCATCCCCCTGACCCCTCAGTCTGGGTGTCTGGCCCCCATCCCCACCCTCCACCCTCCTCCCAGCTGACCCCCTACCATCCCCCATCTTTACTTGACCCTCCACCTCTCCAGTCTAGCCCCCCTCACAATCCAACCTGCTCCTCCTTGCTCTTTTTCTCATGGCCCCGGGCCCCCAGGTTGGGATGACAGTGTCATGTCCCAGACCAGCAGGTCAGCTGAGGACACGGGCTAGTGTCAAAGCAATCAGATCCATGCCTCCTTAAATGAACCAGCATCTGCTGCTTCATTTAAGGAGGCCACTCAAGAGATGAAGCACCATCAAAACAGATTTATGGAGGTCAGTCGGTCCGTCGGTCAACCAGACAGACATTCAGTCAGTAAGTCAGTCAACCAGTCAGTCAGTACGTCAACCAGTCAGTCAGCCAGTCAGCCAGCTGCATCAGTCATCAGTTTGTGATTTGTTGGGTCTCATCTTGAAGCACTCTGAGTTATTGACATCGATCAGGTCCTGGCACCTGGGACCAACTCACAGGGACTGTAAGCTAATCTAATAGGCTGGTATGGATCAGGTCCTAGTGACTGCTCACACTTCACTGGTCATGGCATTACATGAAGGGCTTGTGGCCATCAGCTTATGTACAATATCATGCAGTGGCACGTACCAACACACACCCACACACACACACACACACACACACACACACACACACACACACACACACACACACACACACACACACACGCAGGTCTCTGAGTTGGGTTCTGGCCGTTTGGAACCCACGTGGAACGGCAGCATAGAACCGGGGGTTCCAGTATGCAGAGTGTGGCCTTGTGGAGGAGGTTGGGTTGTTCCAGAACGTTTTATCCACTAGGTGTACATACTCATACATATATATATTCATATTTGTATATTTTTATTCTGATCTTTTATCATACTTAATTTGATACTTTTATATCTTACTAACCACATGTTGACCACATGTCCGGATGACTTAACCGACAGTACTGCCATATGGAAACAACCAGCCAACCAGAATAAATAATTAATAAATAAAAATCTAAAAATAAACTCAGTATTTATTTATGAGTTTTCTGTCCTACAAACTTCGCTTTGGACACCTGTTTTGAGGTTACGGTACTTTTCCGTAAAATATATTCAATTGATTGATTGATTGATTTTCCAGCTGGGTATGTGACGTCATGATGATGATGATGATGGAGGGAAAGTTGTTGTCAAACAAAAATGGCGCCTGCTGGATTTCTGTCTTGGCTTCACTTGTCAGGGCATTTTAACGGTGAATATTTAATCAAAAAACAACATTAAAGCGGTAGATAATGAATGAATAAACAACATTAATTCAAGATATTTTGGCCACATGATAAAGCAGCCCCTAAATGTTACAAAAAATGACAAAGCTCCTTTTGGGAAAGTCGGAAGTTAACTTTTGTTTACTTTTTACGGTCAATACAAACACACATTGACACGGTGTTTTTAAACAAGAACTGTTTATTGCGCTGTCATGTAACGAGCAACAAAATAGTGCATTCAAAATGTATTAATGAGGAGGCCAACAAGTACCACTAGCTTAATAATACGATATCGTTTTGAATAAATAACTAACTTTCGCTGTGGGCACCGTCGAAAATATCTAGAACTCACGTATATATAGTTAGTGTTAGTGTATAGTGTTGCAAATAAGCTATGTGCATGTCAAAATATCATGCAAAAACGCAATTTTTACATTTGGGGATAGGTCAAGTTAATTTTGGGTCGGTTCATTTTGAACTGGACATTGAGGCACTAAGGTTAATAACTGACCCCCTTCCCTGTCTAATCCATTGCAGAGACTCAGAGTGTGGAGGAATGTGGAGAAAAGCTAAAGAAGATCATGGAATCCCCCAGTATCCCAGAGACCAACCACCAGCTCCTCATGCATCTCACCAGGCACCTGAGCAGGATGGCCCAAAGTGGATCTCCCAACACGACAAGCCCCAAGCTTCTTGCCCAGGCCTTCTCAGAGACCATCTTCAAGAACTCCCTGTACAGGTTGGTTTTTAAATCATACCACTCATAAGAACCTTTTTAAAATAGTGTCGAATGGCTGGAGAAGGAATGCAGTAGCGCTGATAAAATACAATCTTATGACTGTCGTCTCACCCTCCTGGCTAAGGGATAGACGAGATAGCTGTCAGGCCAGTGTAGAAGTGTATATATATATACAGTATATTTGTGTGTATATATATATATAGTAGTCGTTTGTTATTCTAGCAAGCTGTAAAAAGCCGGTGCTGGAGATAGGCTTTGTTGTTTCCTATGCTGTAATGTGGCGCACCATCAAGAGCGTTCCCATCACACCTGGCCCCAGGATATAGACCTGATGGAGAGCGACTCCAGAAGGGAAGCTGCGAGCTGGTATTTTGGTTCTGCTCAGATAACGTCAACATCCTGTAATTTTAAAGTAGCGTGGAGCGACCGCTATAACGCTGCCTGGTTTGAATGTTTTAGTTCAGCCTGGAGGGGAGTGTGTGTGTATTGTAGGGAGGGTGGGGGGGTGGGGGGGTGGGGGGGGTGGGAAGAGAGGAAGGGGTAGAGAAAGAAAGAGAGATGAGGGGGAGAGAGGGGATGGGGAGAGGGAGAGGGCTTCTGGGTGGAATGTCTATCTTGGCTTCGGTTGATGGCAAATCTCCGGCCCCTGGAATGAGCAGTGAGTGAGTCTGAACGAGGATATTTACTCAGCCTGGCTGCCTCTAACGTCCAGCCGAGGAACGAGAGAGTGTGTGGGCCAGTCCCAGAGGGGCCCCGTACCTGTCGAAAAAGATGAATGATCAGAAAGGGAGCTCCGGTCCAGCATTGTGTTTCTTCTCTTCTCAGTTTGTGTCCCGAGTTGGCTTGATTGAGATGTGCGAGCTTTCTCTAAGTTTCACCTACGTGGAGACACACACTAACACAAACGCACACATCAAGTTGATGTGTCTAGGCTTATTTTACAGGTATATTATGCCTCAAACAATCATTCTGTTTAGTCATCAACTCCTAGAATGAGTTTGTGTTTGTGTGTAGGAGAGAGGGAGAGCGAGAGAAAGAAAGAGGGAGAGAGAAAGAAAGAGGGAGAGAGAGAAAGAGGAGAGGGGTCAGGTAATCGTCACAGGTTTTGAATCATGGTGAATAACTAGATAAACACATCTTCAGTTCCTTGGACATTTGATTGAGGACAGAACCAGGGCAGACGTCTTGCCAGAAAGAACGGCTGTTAATTCTGTCCCAACAGAGCGACCTGAAACTCAGCCTAGCTCCACACACACACACACACACACACACACACACACACACGCACAGAAACTCATAACTTGGTGACTCCTAGCTCCTCAAACATCTCTCTCCTTCTCTCTCTCTCTCGGTTTAACCACATTAGATATTTTGCTTAAACAACATTAGTCTCCTAAACCCTAACCCTGACAGCCTCCCCCGTTCAATTGGTTGCCCCCTTATTTCAACCCCTGGGTCAGTTCGGTTTGACCTCTGAACTCGGACCCCTGTCTGATTGCATCCACAGTTCAGAAGCAGACCAGGAGCTCCAGGTGAAGATAGTGGAGGCTCTTATCACAGCAGGGGGGCTGGACGACATGCAGGCAGCACCAGGTAGGACCCTGCTCCCTGTGTCTATATGCATCACTGTGTGTGCGTGCGTGTGTGTGTGTCATGGCCGTATGACACACACACACCTAGGGGCAGGCACATTTCCGTGAACTGATATGTATACACACCCACATGCACACAAATGACATGCCCTGATACACACAACATTTTTTCCCATAAACGGACACACGTCGGCACACAGACAAATCTGTGCGCACACACACACAGACCCACCACACTGACACACGCACACACACAGACAGACACACACACACACACCCATGCCCAGCTGGTGGTTAGTGTGGGTTATTAGCTGGCTCTTGACACTTCATTTGCAGAAGTCCCTCACTGGGACTGTGTCAGTGTCACATCGGGTCACCATGGAAACATGTCCTAATGGCTGTATGTTGTCATGTGTTTATTTGATGCCCCAGCTTACTGTAAGTGTGGCTATTAGAGGACAAGGGTGGATTGCCACACTGCCATCTCTCTCTTCTCTCTCTTTCTCCTCTCTCTCTCCCTCTTTCTCTCTCTCTCTCCCTCTCTCTAAGGTGAGGGGAGAGAGAGCTGTAGTCATCCACATTTACATTAGAGCAGTCACTTTACTCCTGCCTCTGGTTTTGACCTAGAGAGAAAAGCCTAGAAAAGTGTGGGTGGGTGGGTGTGAGTGTGTGTGTGCTGTGGGTTTGTGTGTGTGTGTGTGTGTTTCCTGGCCCAGTGAGAGGTCATGGTGTATCTACAGGATGTCAGCAAGATGGAATTGTGGGTAGTTCTTTTCCAAGGACAGTCTTTTTCGAGACGTCTCTGCAGGGTTCTGGAACAAGTCAGGGCCTCGAACTATCCGCCTCCCCCCTGCCCACACACACACACACACACACACACACACACACACACACACACACACACACACACACACACACACACACTCACACACTCACACACTCACACAAACATACACAGACAGACATACACAGACTCAGTCATGTAGACACAGACACACACACACACACACACACACACACACACACACACACACACACACACACACATACACCAACAATCACACAAACTGTCTCCCTCTCTCTTTCTGTCCTCCCCTCTTTCTCCAACCCTCCCCCCAGCCCCTCCCTGTAGAAACACACACCTAAGCAAGGTGTGTGTGCGTGTGTGTAGGGTGGTCTTGACCTTGTGCTCAGGTGAAGGGTAATAATGGGGTTAGTGATTACAAGTCTGGGTGTGTGGGCTGAGGAGGGGACAGGGTTAATGTCACAGAACCAGTTGGTGACTGAAGGATGGATGAGAGTGTGCGTGTGGACTGTGTGTGTGTGTGTGTGTGTGTGTGGACTGTGTGTGTGTGTGTGGGGACTGTGTGTGTGTGTGGACTGTGTAAATATAGTTACAAGAGGTCAGACATATCTGACAGGTCAAAGGTTCGACCACACATTCAGACAGATATATCACTAAAGCGTGCACAGCCCACCTCTGAAAGTCGCTATGCAGTTTCATAACCATGTTCCTTCAGAGCCTGTTGTCTCCTGAGCTTCACATCTACCCCCCCCCCTTTCAGCGGGGGAGGGCGGGGGGTGGCTGGGGGTGAGGGGTTTAGGGGTTGAGGTGGGGGTGACAGCTCTGCCCTATATCACCCTCTAGTCTTGGGCCTAACCTGCGCTGAGTAGTCATAAGTCACCCCCAATCACCAGCAGAACTCACTGCCAATTTATGGGGGCTTCTCTCCCCAGTGGGGGTCACACTGAGGGGGCTAGGGTAGTTTATGGGGGCAGGACATGGTAGGGGAGGGGAGGATGTTGGGACTGTGTGGGGGAGGACGCATGGGGGAGGGCATATGTGTGGGCAGGTGTGAGTGAATGAGTGTGAGTCTGTGTGTATGAGTGTGTGAGTGAGTGTGAGTGTGTGTGTGTGTGTGTGTGTGTGTGTGTGGAGTAGCCAGCTTAGATGACGTGTGTCTGGTACCCTGCAGAGAACAGGCTTTGTTGAATTGTGGGCCACATTGTGTTAGCACTTCAGGAGATCTGTATGTGTGTGTTTTGGCCTGTGTGTACTTACCAGCTTGTGTCCCTGTATTAAAACATTGTGTATGAGACATAGATTGAGTGTGTGTGTGTGTGGGGGGGAGACAGAGATTGAGTGTGTGTTTGTGTGTCTGCAAGTCGGCAGCTTACATCACAATATGTCACACATATGTCAACAAAGACATCCAGATATACACACACTCGCTCTGTGAGCTTTCTGAAATGGGTATTTCATAACAGTTCCGTCAGACACACACATGGACTTTTATCCAGCAGGGTAATTGAGTTTGGTGAAAGCATCATAATAGCCAGCCTTTTAAACCACATTCAGAACCACCTCCCCCCCACACAGTCTCCTACTTTCACCAGACTCCTTCCCCTCCTCCCTTCTGTCAATGCTAGGCCACATTCTGCAGTCATCAGTCGTACTGTCCGAGCATGCAGTTCTATCGACTCAGAGAGAGAGAGGGAAAGAGAGAGAGACAGAGAAAGGGAGAGAGAGACATACAGAGAGAGAGAGACAGAGAGGGATACAGATAGAGAGAGATAGAGAGAGAGAGAGAGAGAGAGAGAGAGAGAGAGAGAGAGAGAGAGATAGACAGACAGACAGGCAGACAGAGATGGAGAGAGAGGGAGAGAGAGACAGTGATAGAGAGACCTTGATCCAGTGTGATTGGAGGGAGAGTCTCCATGTCTTTGTCTGCACACGAGCAGAGGGGGGGAGGGAGAGCAGCAGAAAGGTCAGGTTCACGTGTGAACAATTTTCTCCCTGGCTGGCTGTGTAACCTTCCCTCCACCCCTCCTGGCTGACCTCTGACCTCCCCTGGCAGGCCCCCTCACCACTCGCCCCCCCCTCCTCTCTCCCCCCTCCCCCCTGCTCACACATACTACATTAGCAGGGGTCAGGGGTCACTCCCAGTCCAAAGGGGGCACCATTAACCTCTGAGTACAGCCCCCACCCACCCCTATCACCACCCACAAGCTTGTGTCAAATGAAGTCTGAAAATACAAGCTATGCCCAAGCCCACCTGAGCGTGCTATTTAGTGTGTGTGTGTGTGTGCAAGCACCCGTGTCCGTGCATGCATGTGTGTGTGAGTGTGTGTTGCGTGTGTGTGCACGTTCTGCCTCATTAGGATTTCCGTCCGGCCTGTCAATCTGCCAGTCATTAAATGTGCCCAGCGAGAGAGGCACAAACCAGGAAGCCTGTCTGTGGACTTCCCTGTACTTGCTGTAAGTCGCTCTGGATAAGAGCCTCTGCTAAATGACTAACATGTAAATGGAAACATCCCAGTCTGGGTCTGCTTTGGTATGTTAGGACTTATTTACCCTGCCAGAGGCACGCAAGCCTGCCCGCAGACACACACACACACCCTCAGCGCAGCCTGGTTTGTTAAACACACACACACACCGTCACACACATACACACACACCCTCACACACACACACACCGTCACACACACACACACACACCCTCAGCGCAGCCTGGTTTGTTAAACACACACACACCATCACACACACACACCCACACACACACACACACACACACACACACACACACACACACTGTCACACACCCCCTCAGCCCCGCCCATCTGCCCCGGGCCATTTATTTGGGCCTTAATGTGATCCAGGCAGGGAAGGTTTGTTGGTAAAACAATGCGTTTAAAGACACGTCCTGTGGGCATGTGCCTGACTGCTGCTGCTCTCACATGACTGAGCCTAACACATGCTGCTGATGGATCCACTGTGGCTGCTGGTGCTCACTCTGGAAAAGAAGTGGGGGGGCGGGGGGGGGGGGAGAGGAGAGGGGATGGAGAGTAGTTCAGTTGCGCCCCCCCCCCCCCCCCCCCCCCCCCCCCCCCCCCACCAGTCAGCGAGAGATTCAGCGTTTCTTTGTGTGTGACCGTCTGCATTTTCATGTCCTTTCCTGCACGCTTGTGTGTGTGCTTGTGCTTGTGTGTGTGTGTGAGTGTGCTTGTGTTTGTGTGT
Organism: Neosalanx taihuensis; assembly: GCA_030340665.1. NCBI lineage: Eukaryota > Metazoa > Chordata > Actinopteri > Osmeriformes > Salangidae > Neosalanx > Neosalanx taihuensis. The sequence goes on from CM059308.1 coordinate 3,370,054, forward strand.
GTGTGTGAGTGTGCTTGTGTGTGTGAGTGTGCTTGTGTGTGTGTGTGTGTGTGTGTGTGTGAGTGTGCTTGTGTGTGTGTGTGTGCTTGTGTGTGTGTGTGTGTGTGAGTGTGCTTGTGTGTGTGTGAGTGTGCTTGTGTGTGTGTGTGAGTGTGCTTGTGTGTGTGTGTGAGTGTGCTTGTGTGTGTGTGTGTGTGTGTGTGTGTGTGTGTGTGTGTGTGTGTGTGTGTGTGAGTGTGTGAGTGTGCTTGTGTGTGTGTGTGTGTGTGAGTGTGCTTGTGTGAGTGTGTGTGGGTTCACACAGGAGTCATGGCCCGTGGCTGTGGGGTGGGGAGGGACAGGGGGGAGGACAGGGAGGACAGAGGGAAGGCAGGGGGAGGATGGGGGGAGGACAGTGGGGGGGGACAGTGGGGGGACAGGGGGGAGGACAGAGGGAGGACAGGGGAACGAGCAGACTTAGACTGTAATCCTGGCTTGAGGTCAGTGACAGGACAGCCTCTGCATCGCAGGGTAACAGCATCATAGCATGAGAACTCTCTGCCATAGGTGCTGCTCTGTGTGTGGGGGTGGGTTGGGACACACACCATCAGTGGGTGAGTCATTAAGACCAGGCTGGTGCTGAGCTCTCATGTGTGCGCTATTGTATGTGTGTTCTGTGGGTGTGTGGTCAGCGTGGGTGTGTGGTCAATGTGTGTGTGTGTGTTAAGTGTGGGTGGGTGTTAAGTGTGGGTGGGTGTGTGTGTGGAAAGATAAAGCAGAGTGGTTTAAGATGAAGTTTCAATCCAACACTGTCCAGCTCTGAACCAGGAGTGGCCTAAATACTGTGTCATCAAAACGCCTTCTTTACCAATCCCCTCGCACACACACACACACACACACACACACACACACACTGACAGAGTCAGGGAAATCCCCAAGCTGACCATAGGACTCAGAGAGTGTGTGTGTGTGTGTTGGTCCGTGACACAATGGTCCCAGTGAAACTGCCAACAGGGTTCCAAGATCCCTCGTCTGCGCTCAATCACATGGTTCAGCGTACCATGTAAACACACACACAACACACACACGCACACACAGACACACACAACGCGCACACACACAGACACACACTATTATCCTTCCCCATCCTATCTGACCTGCTTTGTGTCCGAGCCTCACAGCTAAGGACTCATCTGTCTGCAGGCAAGCCCAAACAGAGCCCCCATCCCTGGGCTGGGATGGTTGCCTGACAGGGGGTCCTGGAGGGTGAGAAGAGAGAAAGAAAGAGGGGGGTCATGGGGTCTGGAATGTGATGGTAGCTGTAACAGAAGCATGTGACATAGTAAGGGTGAAAGGTCACTTGCTGTCAGGTCAAGTATCTCTGGCAGCTCACCTTGACATAGGTCGCGTTACCGCGACAACCACAGGGGCCATGGTTACCGTAACCTGACCTCACCACACACACACACACGCGCTATAACTGCCTGTCTCGCTCATTCTCCCTGGCTTACTTGGTTTATATCAGGTCCTGGGAAACAGGGCAGAACCTAATGTGCGATGCAAGTACCGATAGCGTGTAATGTGCTGCTTGAATTCACATCAAACGGCCCTTATCCCTCCCTATATGGTGCCCAGTGTACAGACTTCATATGGAATTACAGGGATCAGCAGGAATGTGCTGTCATGGCTGCCTAGCTCCTCTCCCAGCTCTCCTCCTGCCTGCCAGGAGAGAGGGGAGAGAGAGAGAGAGAGAGAGAGGCAGGGCCCTGATCCAGAAATGACCCCGCGCTGACCTCAGTCACACGAGGCTGTCTGCGGGACTCTCTGGGAAGGCGAGGGAGGAAGTGAGGCGTGGCGGTGCCAGGCTGATGAGAGTCTGCCTGCAGCATGTTCATCGTTCAGGCTCCAACACACACACACACACAGTAACACACACACTCTCACACACACACACTGTCACATACACGCTGTCACCCTTTAGCACAGAGCAGGTCAGAGGAAGGACACTAGGCGGCCATCGCAACCTGACATCTTCCTAACATTTCTACGACCACATGGTGCTCACTCCTCCTGACTAGTGTCTGACAGCCTGGGTCTCTGAGACACACACACACACACACACAGAGACACACACACAGACACACAAATAGATTCACAGAGACACACACACACACAGAGACACACAAAGAGACATACATAGACACACACACACACCCGCACAGAGACACACAAAGAGACATACATAGACACACACACACACCCGCACAGAGACACACAAAGAGACACACACACACACAGACACACACAGACACGCTCCATCCCCGTTCTGCATGATACAGGTCATAGCGAGGGCACCAAATAGGATTCACACTCTATTTCTCTCGTTCTCCTCGCTTTATCTGTGCTTATCCGTTCATCCATCCTTTTTTGCAAAATGTTTTTTGCTTGTGCATGTGACTCATGCACACACATGCACACACATACAAACACACACACTGTAACCATTGACAACCCTCACAATATCAAGGTAAATCAGGGTGGTGGTGTGGGACACAGTGTTGCCGGGGGAAACAGAGTAGATGGATAATCCAGGCCTCGTCGATACATCCCTGAGGGTCCTGAGGTCAGGGTCACACACATGATGAGGCTAATGATCCACACAGGTAATTAAGACTCACACACACACACACATGGCCACACACACACTCACTCACACATGCACAGACACGCATTCACATGCACACACACACACACACACACTTGATCCAAGCTCTCCTGTGTACTATATCTTAGCATGGATGCTAATGCCCCTAAGAAGGGGAGGAAGAAAGAGAGGGGGAAAGAGAGAAAAGAAGACGGGGCAAGGAAAATAAAGAAAAAGAGAGAGAACCAAAAGAGGAGGGGAGGAAGAGCAGAAGAGGAAGTAGACAAGGAAAAGAAAGAGGAAGATAGAAAAAAGACACAGCAAAAGAGAGAGAGGGTGAGAGAGAGAGGAAGACAGAGAGACCAGACTTGTGTACTTGTCAGGCTGTCTCGCCCGGCCAGCTGCCATGTTTCCTTGTTGTTGTCAGCAGGAGTGTAGAAAAAGGTTAATTGAACCATACTTCACTGCCTCACGCTGTACAGGTGTGTGTGTGTGTGTGTGTGTGTGTGTGTGTGTGTGTGTGTGTGTGTGTGTGTGTAGGAGGAGGGGGGGGGTGAGTAATGTGATGTTCCATCCTCCCCCGACTCCCCCAGGTCTGAGTGAGAGATTGGCTGTCGAACCCCGCACCCCCCCCCCCACCTCCCCCCCCCCATCATCCATAAACTTAATCTATCAGCCACCATGAGGACCCGTACTGAGCCAACAGGAGGGTTCCAAACACGCCCCCACCCCTGAACGCCTTCCTCTCACCTCCCACACAACCCCGGAGGAGTAACGACCCTCACCTCCTCCCCCTTATCTCTCCCCCCCTCTCTCTTCTCCAGCCTTTGTGTTGAACGGTCAAACTGACCGTGTATCTGCTGGTGGATTGGTACGCCCCTTCATGCTCTCTCTGTCCCACACACACACACACACACTCTCTCACACACACACACACACACCTTAAATTACATCAAACCGAACTGTCCCTCCCTGGGTCGTGACCCTGGTCCCAGCTCAGCACCGGGTCAAGGCTCAATCATTTTCAGCTCATATACTTTTCATTCTCTTTTCCTCCCACAAAGGGAATTCTTCCCCTCTCTCCCTCCCTCCTTTTCCATCCCTCTCTCTTTGTCTCTGTCTCTGTCTCCCTCTCTCCATCCACCTCTCTCTCTCTATCTCCCTCTCTACACCCCCTCTCTCCCTCCCTCCCTCCATCTCTCTCCATCTCTCTCTCTGTCTCTCTCCCTCCCTCCATCTCTCTCCATCTCCCTCTCTCTGTCTCTCTCCCTCTCTCCATCTCTCTCCATCTCCCTCTCTCTGTCTCTCTCCCTCCCTCCATCTCTCTCCATCTCCCTCTCTCTGTCTCTCTCCTCTCTCCATCTATCTCCATCTCCCTCTCTCTGTCTCTCTCCCTCTCTCCATCTCTCTCCATCTCCCTCTCTCTGTCTCTCTCCCTCTCTCCATCTCTCTCCATCTCCCTCTCTCTGTCTCTCTCCCTCTCTCCATCTCTCTCCATCTCCCTCTCTCTGTCTCTCTCCCTCCCTCCATCTCTCTCCATCTCCCTCTCTCTGTCTCTCTGTCTCTCTCCATCTATCTCCATCTCCCTCTCTCTGTCTCTCTCCCTCTCTCCATCTATCTCCATCTCCCTCTCTCTGTCTCTCTCCCTCCCTCCATCTCTCTCCATCTCCCTCTCTCTGTCTCTCTCCCTCTCTCCATCTTTCTCCATCTCCCTCTCTCTGTCTCTCTCCCTCCCTCCATCTATCTCCATCTCCCTCTCTCCCTGCCTCTCTCTTGTTCAGATCCACACTAACATGTCTCTGTACTGCAGAATGTTTCTTTGTTCCCATCAAGTTACACAAGTCGACACCGAGTGTGAAATTCCCTGCGGAGCCACAGGAGCCACAGAAAACACACACACGCACGCGCACACACACACACGCTCGTCATTCTGTCAATCTAATGTGATAATGACCTGAGGCATGTTGTGGAGCTCAGATGGTGGGATGTGCTGAGTCAATATCAGTGGTTATTGGGTGTCCAGTGGGATATCTGATCTCTGAACACTGCAGGACAGGATGATGTCCAACTGTCTGTCTGGACCCTCCAGACCCAGCTATCTCCTAATGTCGCTCTCTCTTTTTTTCTCTCTCTCTTTCTCTCTACCCTCTCTCTCCCCCTCTCCTTCTCTCTTTCTCTATCTCTATCTCTACCCCCCCCCCCCTCTCTCTCTCCCTGTCTCAAACACACTCGTGCACAGGAACCTAGTATTTGCCAGCTGGGAGAGGGTGGTGCAGGAGATATGGGCCATTTCTCTGAAAGTATGTTAGATGTAACGAAAACTAGCTGGAATAGCTGGAAGGCATGGACTCTCAGACACACACTCCCTTAGATACGCACGCACACACACACACACACACACACACACACTCTGTCACAAACTCTGTCATACACGCTCACTCTCTCACACACACACACACACGCACACAATCTATCTCTCACTCACACACACACACACACACACACACACACACAACTGCAGTGTAACAGCCAAGGCTCATAAGAAGGAAAAGCTACTGACAGAATGTCCAATCAAGTCCTGTTGCCTGAGGCCACTGGGCCGTTAAGGAGACGTATAGAGAGAGCTCACGCCTCAACGATCGCCCCACACACACTCTCTCTCCCACACACACACTCTCCCACACACACACCAGTGCTCCCGGTACCCCCCCCACCACCACCACCACCCCCACCCCTGACCTCCGTCGAAACCATCACACTCAAGTTCCTGTGAACCTCCACAAATTAACCAGTCTCCTCTTAACCTTTCCAGCGCACAGCATACATCAGAGGGGATCTACATCCTGTTCCCTGTCACCGCCCCGCTGCCCCCACACACGGCCCCCTAGCCACCCCTCCACCCCCCAGCCACCCCCAGCCACCCCCAGCCACCCCTCCACACCCCAGCCACCACCAGCCACCCCTCCACCCCCCAGCCACCCCCAGCCACCCCTCCACCCCCCAGCCACCCCCAGCCACCCCCAGCCACCCCCAGCCACCCCTCCACCCCCCAGCCACCCCCAGCCACCCTTCCACCCCCCAGCTACCCCCAGCCACCCCTCCACCCTCAGGGCTGCTTAGGGGTCAGTCTAGCACTGCACAGAATGGCAGTGTTCCAGTGTGTGTGTGTCAGTGTGTGTGTATGCGTGCCAGCATGTGTGTGCATGTTCTGTGTGTGTGCATGTTCACTGTGGGTGTGTGTGTGAATTGCTCCTCTGATCCAGACATGTCTTATAGCTGGGAGCTGATGTGTGTGTCTCTGATGTGTGTGTCTCTGATGTGTGTGTCTCTGATGTGTGTGTCTCTGATGTGTGTGTCTCTGATGTGTGTGTCTCTGCAGCCCTGCTGAGTGCTGCTCCCAACGCCTGTGGACTGCAAGCTATGTGTGTGTGTGTGCCTGTGTGTGTGTGTGTGCCTGTGTGTGTGTGTGTGTGCCTGTGCCTGTGTGTGTGTGTGTGTGTGTGTGTGTGTGTGTGTGTGTGTGTGTGTGTGTGTGTGTGTGTGTGTGTGTGTGTGTGTGTGTGTGTGTGTGTGTGTGTGTGTGTGAGCGAGTGCCACGTTCCCAGAGATGAACATGCAGGGACATGGGAATGTTCATGTGCATAACTCTTCGCCTCATTAGAGCTCTTAATTTCAATATCACTCTCTTGAGCCAAACCCATACCCCTCCCTCCTCCCTCACTCCCTCCCTCTCACAGTCTCCATCCCTCTCACTTCCTCCCTCCTCCCCTCATTCCAGCAGAGGAGCAGGAAAAGAGGGGAGGAGGGAGGAGGAGAGGAGGAGAGGGAGGGAGAAAGGGGGATGTTTTAGGCATCATGAGACAAGAGACCCAGCTCAAGGTCAGCACTAATTTGATGCAGGAAAAGCACTTTGAAATATTCAGTGTTGACCCCAGGTGCTCCCTGATGTACCCCACAGTAGCAGGGAGGAGGGGGGGAGCGAGGAGGGAGGGAGGGAGGGGCTTGTTCCTTTGTTGCGATCCTCGTGTCATTTGAGCGCCCCTGGAGAGCTGCTGTAGCCCGGAGCAACTGAAGGTGGTCACCCACACACACACACACACACACACACACACACACACACACACACACACACACACACACAACCACACACCCACTCACACACACACACACACACACACACGCACGCACACACACACACACCCAACCACACACACACCCACTCACACACACACACATGACTGTGCAGCATTTGAGGATTCAACTTTTTTCTTCATTAAATTGAGCACATCTGTATTTACTTGTTACTTTTAATACTCAACTTTTCTCCTGAAGTCATTTGCATGCACATGTGGGTTTAGAAGCTCATTAAGAGCACACCCAGGGAGAAAGTAACTTTCTTATTGATACGTTTAACTGCAGGCTAAAGATGTTTTCTCTTTTACAAGAGAACTGTCAGTACCTGGAGGTTGACTGGTATGAGGGGAGGAGAGGAGAGGAGGAGAGGAGAGGAGAGGAGGAGAGGAGAGGAGGAGAAGAGGAGAGGAGGAGAGAAGGAGAGGAGGACAGAGGGGTATTGGGCTGGTTTCAGAGGGACACAAACATTGAACACACACACTCTCACACACACAAACTTACATACACACACAGCAAGTACGCAACAAAAGCCACCGAAAGCATCCTTTGGAGAGATGAATGTGTTAAGACCCGCTGTGATGATTATATATGTTTACTATTCACAGCTGTGGCACTGTAGGCATGGCTTATTAAATGTATTATTCAAAATGGAAAGTCTAAATGCGCCCGGTAAAAGTCCATACATATTAAATGTGGAAGGCATGGCAGCGTTCATGAATATATGTATCAGTGGTGTGTTCACACATGCATTCATGTAGTTCAGACCAGGCATCTATGTATATTGAACGATGTTATGTTACCTGTCCATGCATGAGACAATGGGTGATGAATACAGTAAGTCCTGTATGTAATGCTCTCACTCACACACACACACATATAGACTTACACACGCTCACACACACGCTCACACACACGCTCACACACACACTGTTACTCATACGCTCATACACACGCTCGCACACACACACACACACAAACGCTCACTCACACACTCACACGCACCCAGACATAATCACACTCTCTTACAAACACAGGCGAGCATGTGTTATTGGCCTCCTCGGTCACATCAGCCACACACACACACACACACGTGTGTGTTTCTGGGACAGATGTTGAGGACAGCGACAGTGTTAAGAAAAGCAGATTTTAAGGAGAACAAGCCTGCACAGGGTCTAAATAATGCAGCTTAATGATAACAAGGTATTTGTGATGTGTGATCTACACCAGAGATCCCAGACAGGGAGGTGAGCAGTGCAGTGAATTAACTAGTAACCTGGGGACCACTAACCCAGCAGCAAGATCCTTCCACACATTACTGGGAAAAAGTTTGCAGCTACTTAAATTCCATATAAATGGTCCTTCTCCCCCCTCTCCTCCGCTCACTTCTCTTCCATCCCTCTCTCCTCTCTTTTTTCCCCCTCACCCATCCTCCATGCCTCCCTCCCTGCCTCCCTCCCTCCCTCTCTCCCTCTCTCCCTCCCTCTCTCCCATCTCCTCTCCTCTCCCCTGCTCCTCTTTCTCTCCCTGCCTCTTCTCTCCTCACTCCCTCTCCTCTCCCCTGCTCCTCCCTCCCTCCCCTCTCCTCCCCTCCCGGCTGACTGAGCATCAGTCTGGCCCAGATTCTCTTGGTTCTCACGGTAACAGCAGCAGCAGCATCGGTTCTGTTCTGCTGACATGTTACATAACACAGCAACTCTGCAGTACTGGGAAGAACACACACACACACACATACACACACACTCACACACACGCTCACGCATGCTCACACACGCTCGCACACTCTCACACACTCTCACACACACACTCACACACACGCTCATACACACGCTCACACACTCTCACACACACACTCACACACATGCTCACAGACACGCTCACACACTCACACACACGCTCACACACAAACACACTCACACACACGCTCACACACTCACACACACGCTCACACACACACACGCTCACACACACTTTAAAACACACTTCAATGCACATCACAGAAGACCATCATCCACTCCAACTACCAGAACATTCCAACACACCAGACTAACACACAGCCACAAGGACACTAAACTAACTAGATGCTATTCTGATGGTTTTGGAAAATGTGCTTGTTCTCCACCCACCACTGTTGTTGTCAAGATTCATGGGATAGAACTTTCACGGCATAGAACGTTCACAGAATAGAACGTTCATGGAACAGAGCGTTCATAGAAAAGAACGTTCAAGGAACAGAACAGGTAAGGTTCAACAGTGCTCATTTGTTGAGAAGTTTCTCTCAGAGAGAGATGGAGCTGAATAAAGCTCTGAGCCCAGCTCAGCCCAAGGGCTGCTCTTTGTTCTCCAACAAAGCAGCAAAATCTCTTTAGAAACTATACATTCCCTCCACATACCGACTCTATAGGTATCCGTTCCTTTGTGCTCTATGGAGCCGTGTCAAACACTGGCCCCTAGTGGCGCTATGCGGAACTGCAGCTGGGAGCCACTTTCTTTGTTCTAATCGCTGCAGTTCCTTTGTGTTGAGTTTTTTTTCTCTCCCAGGGTTAAAGTGTGTTTGCGAAGCAGTAGTGTGTGTTTTACGAGCCACTTGTGTAGAACAGCTGTTTCTGATACAGAGGACTTCTTCATGTTTTTTTGGGGGAGAATCTCACAGGAGAGGAAGACTGAGAGGAAGATTGCTCAGTGCTCTGTTCACCTGTGGTGTGCAGTCCATACCGATCAGAAGGACTCACACTGACTGACACGCATGGAAACACACACACACACACACACTAACACATGCTCTAGACACATGTGTATTCTCACACACGTCTACACACGCAAGTCCAATTACAAAGTAGAAGATGTTCTAGAGAGAACAGTGACGTGAGATCATCACAGCTGCTTGATTAACAGTTGATTCAGAAGGAGTTCTCAATTTTACAGTTAGTGCACATGCAAATAAGTGCATGTTGCTGAAATGGGAAGAAAACCAACTGGGAGTGTGTGTGTGTGTGTGTGTGTGTGTGTAGTACACTGCAGTCATAAAGAGTCCACGAACAACCATGCACGCACACACACACACGCACACACACACACACACACACACACACACACACACACACACACACACACTCTCTGGCCAGCCTCATTAGGATTCCATCCTTACACAGTCCCAAAGCGTACTGTTCTGTGATTCCTTCATCTCCAATCTAGACGTGGTTAATTACTGATCGCTTCACAAAACAATGGTCCTTCCAAAGACGCAGAGAGGAAAATGGGGGGCTGAGTGAGGGGGGGTGATGGACTGGGGGGCTGAGTGAGGGGGGGGTGATGGACTGGGGGGTCTGATTGAGGGGGGCTAAGTGAGGGGGGGCTGAGTGAGGGGGGGTGATGGAGTGGGGGGCTGTGTGAGGGAGGGGTGGAGGAGTTTAGGGTGAAGGAATCCCCGACTGAGCGCTTGGACAGAGTTCCGGAACATTCCCTGTTCGCTCAACATTCTCAGTTCCCCAGAGGAAAGACGAGCGAGCGTTCCGCCAAGGTTCTATAATAATAACCTTCCACATGGAGCGTGTTCCAGAAATCACCTGGTCACGCTATCCGCATTTTCATCTTCTGTCAGAGCTACAAAGCCCAGACAGGAATCAACCCAGGAGCAACAAGGAGGGAAACTGACCCCTTCACCTGCGTCATGTGACTAACCTGGTAGCAGGAGACTCATGTGTGGGGCCTGGTGTCAGGGGCCTGGAGTCAGGGGCCTGGTGTCAGGGGCCTGGAGTCAAGGGCCTGGAGTCAGGGGCCTGGTGTCAGGGGCCTGGAGTCAGGGGCCTGGAGTCAGGGGCCTGGAGTCAGGGGCCTGGTGTCAGGGGCCTGGAGTCAGGGGCCCATTCATCCACCTGGGGTTGTATCCAGGAAACATAGATACAATTAAGAGGATAGAACATCACACACACATCCCTTTAAACATGTGTACACACAGGCACACAGATAAGGTGAGGTATTTCACAACAAAGCCCTGATTCCATTTCCCATTGTCTAATACAATCAGGCTTGAACCCAGCCAGCTCCCCTGCTAATGGATATCTCCTGCCCCTTTGTGACACGCACCCACGCACACACACCACACACACACACACACACACACACACACACACACACACACACACACACACACACAGCCCCACCCAGGGAGACTGAGCTGATGTTCACACAAAGACAGACCCTCTCCATAAGCGCACCAGATGTGCTTTGTTCAGCAGGAAGGACATTTTGTTACCGCACCCCCCCCCCCACCCATCCCAATCACCCACACAGACCTCCAATCTCCCCTCCCTCCCGTCCCAAACCAGGCAGGCTGGAGGTTTCAGTTGGAAGGGTAGCAAACAGCCTCTCACCCCCCAGCCTCTCACCCCCCAGCCTCTCACCCCTCAGCCTCTCACCCCCCAGCCTCTCACCCCTCAGCCTCTCACCCCTCAGCCTCTCACCCCCCATCCTCTCACCCCCCAGCCTCTCATACCTCATCCTCTCACCCCCCATCCTCTCACCCCCCAGCCTCTCATCCCTCAGCCTCTCACCCCGCAGCCTCTCACCCCCCCCGCCTCCCTCCCTTGGTTGGAGCACATGGGATAGTTATGCATTGTGAGAAAAACCCATTTGTCTCCATAATGAAGCATGCGGACTGTGTGTGTTTGGGGGCTGGGAGAGGGGCTGGGGGGGGCTGGGGGGGGCTTGGAGGGGGGCTGTGGGGGGGCTGGGTGCCTCCCTTTCAGACAGGTGCATCTTCACACACAACGCAGAGGTTCTGAGTCAGCAAGACAGACACATTCTGCCTTCTGAATTAATACACACACACACAAACACACACACACACACACCAGGAAGCCTCATCTCTTGCAGCTACAAGGGTCACAGAGGAGTAATGAAGTAAACAGTATTGGGGTGGGGGGGTGGGGGGATGATGGAGGTGGGGGGGGACAACAACCGGTGAGAGAGATGCATGGATGTGGTAAGAGGGGGAGACAGGGAGGGGGAGAATGATTCTACTGTAGGAGAGAGAGGGAGGAAGGATGAGAGAGATAGACGGAGGGAGAGGGAAGGAAGGAAGGAAGGAAGGAAGGAAGGAAGGAAGGAAGGAAGGAAGGAAGGAAAAAGCCAAGAGGGAAGGAAAGAGACAAGAGAGAAAGGGAAGGAAGAAAAGAGAAGAGAAGAGAGAGGAGAGAGACAAAGATCACACAGCGTAGGTGTTGGGGGGCTCATTGCTCCTGGCTCTGAATTCACCCATCAAGGTCGTGTACGGAATACCAACAAGAGAGAAATTACGTGTTTCCTTCAACCATCCTTCCTCCATCCAACCATCCATTCCTCCTATTCTCTTCCTCCCTCCCTCCTTCCCTCCCTCTCTCTCCCTCCCTCATGCCACTTCTCCACTCAGATGCCAGGTTGTTGGCACATCGGAGCCAGATAAGAGCCATTCATTACTGCAAGGGTTTTCGTATGCAGCACGCTACCTTGCAATCACCTCCAGCACATCCCAATTACCTCCTGTCTAATTGATGTTGGACATATTAAAGTTAATGAGCCTGCCGCCCATCTGTTGAGCGGCAGGACTGAGAGAAGATCGTCATTGAGAGGGCAGCGGTGGAGCAGCAAGGACAGAGGCTGGGAAAGAAGAGGGGGAGGGAAGGGGGGAGGAAGGGAGAGGGGGGCAAGAGAAGGAGAGGCTGGGAAAGAAGGGGGGGAGAGGGAGAGGCTGGAAGAGTGAGACAGGGAGAGGGGGGAGAGAGGTAGAGGCTGGGAGAGACGGAGTAGGTGGAGACGGTGAGAGAGGGAGAGGGGGGAAAGAGGGAGGGGGAGAGGGGAAGAGAGGGAGAGGAGGAGAGAGGGGAGAGGGTAAGAGAGGGGAGAGGGAGAGACAAAAAGGACATGGAGAGAGAGGGAGATACAGAGGGGGAGAGGGGGAGGGGATGGAAAATGAGGGTTAGAAAGGAGGGAAAAAGAGAGCGATAGAGGGAGTGAGAAAGAAATAAAAACCGAAAGGAAGATAAAGAGAGGAAAGAGACAGTAAAGGGAGAGAGAGAGAGAGAGAGAGAGAGAGATAAAAGAGAGAAAAGCCAGAGAGGGAGGAGGAGGAGAGCCAGACAAAGAAAGCTATCAGTAATGTTTTCTTCATGTCTCATGTTTACTTTCTCTCTCCCTTTTCTTACAGTCAAAGACCAAAGTCCACCACCCCGTCCCTCCATCCCTCCCTCCCTCCCTCCCTACCCTCCCCTCCCCACCAACACGCACTGCATCCCTTTATGGCGTTCATATTTCAACTATATAGCTCTATATATGGCTGGCATATATGACATATGATTACCAGAACTCATCCAAGTCTGTATGTCCAATAAATTATACATCTATATTTTACAGACTCATATACTGCCCAGTGCCGGAGGAGAAATTTTAATTTGAGATGGCAGCTATTCCTGCTGGCCAATGTGTGTATGTGTGTGTATGTGCATGTGTTTGTGTGGGTGTGTGAGTGTGTGCATGTGTGTGTGCATGTTTGTGTGTGTATGTGCATGTGTGTTTATGTGCATGTGTGGTTGTGTGTGTGTGCAAAGTCAGCTCTCCTTTCCCTTTGTTGTGGCTTCATCCCCAGTAGAGACTTACGCTCACCCTAGTCACTGCGTGTTTGTGTGTGTGTCTGTGTGTGGGTGTGTGTGTGTACATGTGTCCTCTTTGACAGTTTATGCCTTTGAGTAATTCTGCAGTTGTCAGTGCGTGTATGTGTGTGTGTGTGTGTGTGTGTGTGTGTGTGTCTGTCTGTGCATGTACCCATCAGTTGACTAACATAATGTGGTTCCTGTGTGTATATGTGTGTGTGTATGAATGTGTGTGTGTGTGTGTGTGAGTGTGTGTATGTATCTATGCGTGTGTGTTGCCCTGTTCCAGTCAGTAATGACTACCACAGCCTCCCTGGCCTCGCAGCCTCCCTGGCCTCGCAGCCTCCCTGGCCTCACAGCCTCCCAGCCTCTAATTCCAGGTCACACCACAGAGCAGGAGTAATCTGTCACTGCAGTGATCGCTCGCGTGGCTCCAACGCTGCATCAATCATCTCACAGTAAAGTACATAATCAAACAGAAAAGTCCATTTGATCTCTGATCAATCTACAAGCCGCCATGCTGATCATAACAGCCGCTTCCTGCCTACGCATCGCCACGATCACTTAAACAACAGCGTTTAGACCAGTGGTTCTCAACCCTGGTCCTCAGGGCCCACTGTCCTGCATGTTTTAGATGTTTCCCTGCTCCAACACACCTGATTCAAATGATAGAGTCATTATGAAGCTCGGCAGAAGCCTGATAATGACAATTCATTTGAAAACATGCAGGACAGTGGGCCCTGAGGACCAGGGTTGAGAACCACTGGTCTAAACGTTGTTCATGGCAATGAGAAACCATTTAGGAAAACAACGTCCTGATGACGTGGAAATGAGACGATGACAAATCACATTGGTGTGTCAGATGTTCAATTTCATCATGCTACAGTTTATTTTAATCGATTCGTTGTCTATGTAGCATGCCCCCCAAATGGAAAATCACCGCCCCGAAAGCTCATTAAAGCGATATATATGTTTCTCAGAGACTTAACAAGATGAGCCACTTAAAAGTGCTCCAGAGCGCCATAACTCAGGTGGAGAAAGCTTCTGGAAGGATCCCCTCTTTCCAGGTGACCTCTCACTTCTCTTTGTTACTCTGCTAGACTACAACCATGTGTGACCATGTGACGCCTTTCATCTCTGGAGGAGGGGATCCTTCACCTTGAATTGCTCCTCTCAAGGTTTCCTTGCATTTTTTTTCTCCTCTGGTGAGTTTTTCCTGGGAGTTTGTTCTCGTTTTCCTAAAGGGTTTAGGTTGGTTGAGAGGCAGGTCTGTGGGCGTACGTGAAGCCCTCTGTAACATTGCTTGTAAAAAACGTCTATAAAATAAAGTTTGATTTGATTTGAAGGCACGCGCCTTGCCTCATGCTTTGATTACACCCTTACATAACACCCTTCCACAGCTGGAGGGGGTGTGCTGTGGCCTAGGGTGGATTTGGTGAGGGTGTGGGAGTAGGAGTGGGAGGTGATATACACAGGTGTTATGTGTTTTTAACTGCAGGGGTCATGATGAGACCCATACCTGAGACTAAAGCACCTCACCTAAGCCTGAACACCTGTCACTCTACTGTCACCTGTCCCGGCCCCGCCCGGCCCCACCCTGAGGGAGAGGGCAGATCTCTTCACTCAAACTCACCTGATCTACCTGAACACCTTCACTTCCCTCCTCCCCTCGCTCAAACACACACACACACACACACACACACACTGGGTCTGAACACACCTGGGTGACAGGTGACTGGTGTCGCAGCTCGTCCTGGTCGACTCGTTCACCTGCTGGATCGTGAAGCTGACAGCGCTGCTCCTCCGCTCTCCTGCAGCCGATAGCCGTTTCTCCTGCGACGGAAACCAGAACACAGGTACTGCAGGGGTTCACACGCTCCTACTGCAGTTTCAACATGTTACCATTTCATAATTCAGCTTGTTTCACATCAATCATATTGTGCTTCAGTTCAATATTGCTTTTAGTTTTGGTTTATTTGTTACTCTGCTAGACTACAACCATGTGTGACCATGTGACGCCTTTCATCTCTGGAGGAGGGGATCCTTCACCTTGAATTGCTCCTCTCAAGGTTTCCTTGCATTTTTTTTCTCCTCTGGTGAGTTTTTCCTGGGAGTTTGTTCTCGTTTTCCTAAAGGGTTTAGGTTGGTTGAGAGGCAGGTCTGTGGGCGTACGTGAAGCCCTCTGTAACATTGCTTGTAAAAAACGTCTATAAAATAAAGTTTGATTTGATTTGAAGGCACGCGCCTTGCCTCATGCTTTGATTACACCCTTACATAACACCCTTCCACAGCTGGAGGGGGTGTGCTGTGGCCTAGGGTGGATTTGGTGAGGGTGTGGGAGTAGGAGTGGGAGGTGGGGGGTGGAGGGGAGGTGGGGTTGGGTAGGGGAGGGGGTGGGACGGGTGGGGGTTGAAAGGGGAGTGGCTCTACTGGTCCATCTGATCTGGAGATCAGCAGAGCAGCCTGTCCAGAAGAATCCTGCCTCCTCTGCTCTGAAGTCTGCTTCAGAGCGTCCACCAAGACGAAAATATAGAGGTTTCAGACAACCGTGTGTGAATGTGTGTGTGTGAGTGTTTGTGTGTGTGTGGGGGGGGGGATTAGAATGATTGAGAGATGCCACGATGGAGGGGAGGGAACGAGTTGGAGAGACAGAGAGAGAGAGAGAGAGAGAGAGAGAGAGAGAGAGAGAGAGAGAGAGAGAGAGAGAGAGAGAGAGAGAGAGAGATGAAAGAAATAGCTCTGAGGCCGATCAAATTTTACGGTTGACTTCTCTCTTTCTGAGCCTCTTGGAATAGCCAAACAATTTACAATCATCCAACACATTAACCTTTCACAAGACGCAGTGAGTCACTGTCCAATAATGGTTCACTGGCAAGCTCTGCATGGCTGATGAAACGAAGAGGGAGAAGAGCTCTTTAGACCAGACTGTAAAGACAAAAGAACAAGGGTGAGGGAGGATGGGAGGGAAAGAGAGGCAAGGGGGTGAGAGAAGAGAGGTAAGGGGAGGAGAAGTGGAAAGGAGAAGAGGAGAGGAGGAAGAGGAGTGGGAGAGACAGAGAGAAAGAGAGAGAGAGAGAGAGAGAAGGAGCGAGGAGAGGAGGATGCCCTATTGTTAGGGAGGCAGATAGAAAGGGCCCATCACCAGGAGATTTGGCCAAGGGACAAAGCCTTGCTCCAGTACCTTCAGGACCGTACTTAACAGGTGAGAAGGGGAAGGGAGGAGGGAGGGAGGAGGGAGGGAGAGGTGGAAGAGAAGGGAACAGACAAGTAGGAGATGAGAGAGAAAGGGAAAGGGGGAAGGAGAGAAACAGAGACAAAGAGAGGGAGTGAGGGTGACAGAGGGAGAGGGAGAGAGAAAGAGAAAGAGAGGGAGAGAGGGTACGAAAGACAGCGAGAGGGATTGAGGGGGAGAAAGACAGAGAGAGTGAGGGTGAGAGAGGCAGAGAGAAAGAGAGAGAGGTGGATGCATGAGTTCCGGGGGTACTGACTATTTCCTGCATGACAGAACCTCGTATCTCCATCTCTCCCTGTCAGAGGGGCTCAGAAGGGGGGGAGGGAGATTGCAGGAGAGGGATAAGAGAGGAGGACAGAGAAGAGAGGAGGACTGGGGGCGGGGGTGACGCTAGAGAGAGGAGGAGGAGGAGAAAGAGAAGGGGAGTTGAAAAACAAAGGAGGAAGAGAGGAGGACAGAGAGAGGCGGTGAAGAAATAACGCAGGACTGTAAAAGCAGCGATAACAGGTTTCCATGCCAAGAATGACAACTGCATTAACTGAGCAGCTTTTAATTGTTTCATAGAGAGGTCATTAGGATGCTTAGAGCCGGTGTGGCTTTAATAGACGCGTTAAATCACGACGGGAAGGCCAAGGAACTGCGCGGCGCCAAGCCACCAAACTCTAATCTGTTTAAGGTTAACAGGCATTTGCAAGAAACTTATTAGATTTGAGTTACACTAATTATTGGCAGAGTTGGAATTATTGCATGGGAGTCTAATGGAGAGAAGTGGTGGGTGGGAAGGGGGGGGGGGAAAGAGGGATGGATAGAGGAGAGGAATGGGAGAGACATAAAAAAAATAGAGGGGAAATGCATATGAATGAATGGCTAATTAGCCCTTTGAGCTAATTAGCCTGGCTGCTAACAGTCCTGGGAGGATTGTTCCTGTGCATGGTTCATGTATATATTACACTGAGGCTTGAGGTGATAGGGGATATATCTGACCAAGGGTCTTTATTGCTGATGCATGTCATCAGAGTTATGTTATCAGTCATGGCACAAAGAAGCTGTACAAGCCACAGGCCAAAACAGGGCTGAGCACTCTTTTTCTTTTTTCTCCCCCCTCTTCTCCTCTCCTCCCCTGTTTCTCCTCCTCTTCTCCTCCGCTCCCCACCCCTCTGGTCCTTCTCTGCTCTCCTCTCCTACCCCCTCTCCTCCACCATCCTCTCCCCCTCTCTTACCCCTCCCCTCCCCTTGGTCTTATCTCTCCCCCCTCTCTTACCCCTCCTGCCCCCTCGCTCCTTCCTCTCCCCTACAGTGCATCTTCCACCTAATGAATACTTCTCTCTCTACTCTCCGCTCCTCCCTGCATTACAAACAAGCTTTTTCCCCCTTTGTGCGAGAGTCAATTAGCGAAGCCTTATGCTGTGATTTATAGACCGGGCCGCCTATGGGCTAATGGATTGGTGTGAATTAATATGCATTTGCTTATGTGTGTGATAAATTAAGAGGAGAGAGAGAGAGAGACAATTGAGGTCACTAAGGAGATATGGTGGTGTTCTGCGCTGGTGTTCAGCCCCTGCACCAACACTTAAAGCCTTCTCCTTAAAGAAGGACCAATTTGAAGAGTAGACCTAATGGCTTGTAAGCAACGACACCGGCAGCTGTGGTCTATGATTTGTGATCTTTCGATACTCTTGCATCTGCACTTTGGAAATAATTAAAGAGGGTGGTCGTCAGAAAATGGGGCCCAGTGATTAGTACAGCCTGAACAAAAGGCATCATTGAGTGTTTAAATTGAATTGGAAACCATTAATGTTGCTAATATTTTTTCAGTATAATAATCGGTATGCTGTCATAGCCATGAAGGATGTAGTGAGGAAGGGTCAAGGTGCACCATCATTCCATCAACATCACACTGGGTTTTTTGGCCATTGCTTTGATCAAAGACGAGTGTTTTATAATTCCCGGGGTCATGAAAGCTCAACCTGCCCATTATATCTGTTTAGTGAATGTCTCCGCTCCTAATGAACAGCCCCTCTGGTTATACACTAACAAAAAGGCTTGGCGCGAGGTTTGGAGATGTATTAAGGTGCCACCTTGCCTGGAGGAGGAGGGGGGAGGAGGGGGGAGGAGGAGAGGGAGGAGGAGGGGGAGGAGGGGGGGGGTACTCAATCTAACCGACCTCATTAAGAGACCCGTGTTTTACGTTCTTTAACCGAGCCCAGGTATATCTCTCCAGTCCATCGCTCGGTGGTCTAATCATTCCTTTTTCTTGGGCTGGCAGATTATGAACTGGTTTACCGGTTAACGAAGCTTGACAGGTGCTCTCTACACGGCAAGATTAAAGACGGCTGTGTTAATGACAGTGTGGCTGAAATTGTCATAACTCACAATAAGGTCATTAAAGTGGTATTACTGAGCTGCGCTCAACTCCAACAAGGTGGCATTGGGCAGAATCCTTTCATTAAAACTAAATTAAATAAAAATACAAAAAAAGATTTCCCCGTTTGACAAAGTCAAAATAATTCAGTATCCCTTGTTATAAAATGGGGGATAAAGGAATATCCAGTTTTACATTGGAGGAATAACACAAACAATGTTAAATAATGTCTAAGGTTGGCATGCTTAGAGTCCATTTGGTAAATAAAGTCCATGTCTGTGCAGCTTTCCTGACTATACATTCTGTTAACGGTTACCGAAAAGGCCTCGCTGTGTCATTTCCCACCGGACAAAGAAGTGCACATTCCTGCAGTGGAGGTGAACCCTAACCCCAGATGCTGGCTTTTTGCTTCCACCACTATAGAACACCACTTCCCTCTAGCGGTGACTAGAGGTAGTGCAGGCTGACCAGAGAACAAAGACCTTGTAGATTAACACGAAGAAACTGCAAGGAAAACAGTAACAAAAAAAATAGGGTCTCTATAAGGATTCAACTCTTAACTTTGAAGTCCAGATCATCTGTCCACGTCACTTAACAATTTTCTGCACTCCAAAACAGAAACAGGTTTGGTGTCGTTTTTATTTTATTTTCAAAGAGTACAAATAACATATCATGTTCTTACTCCCCCCCCCCCCCCCCCCCCCCCCCACGCCTTTGCCTTGAGTCTTCCAATCTGCGCAGGTGAAACCGTACACAGGAGATATACACAGGTGTTATGTGTTTTTAACTGCAGGGGTCATGATGAGACCCATACCTGAGACTAAAGCACCTCACCTAAGCCTGAACACCTGTCACTCTACTGTCACCTGTCCCGGCCCCGCCCGGCCCCACCCTGAGGGAGAGGGCAGATCTCTTCACTCAAACTCACCTGATCTACCTGAACACCTTCACTTCCCTCCTCCCCTCGCTCAACACACACACACACACACACACACACACTGGGTCTGAACACACCTGGGTGACAGGTGACTGGTGTCGCAGCTCGTCCTGGTCGACTCGTTCACCTGCTGGATCGTGAAGCTGACAGCGCTGCTCCTCCGCTCTCCTGCAGCCGATAGCCGTTTCTCCTGCGACGGAAACCAGAACACAGGTACTGCAGGGGTTCACACGCTCCTACTGCAGTTTCAACATGTTACCATTTCATAATTCAGCTTGTTTCACATCAATCATATTGTGGTTCAGTTCAATATTGCTTTTAGTTTTGGTTTATTTTTAATCCCTTCATTGCAGGTTAAAATGGGATGCTATACGTTCATCAAATGTCTGATGCTCTTGTTCAACTTTCTTATTTTTGTAAGTATGCTTTCTGTTTTAATGTACGTGTGTGTGTGTGTGTGTGTGTGTGTATTTGTGTGTGAGAGAGTAATTGCATTTGTTCATTTACTGCGTGAAATCTTTATGGGGAGAGTCAAGTGTGAAGGCAACACAACCGATTTGAATGCATAGGAAATGATTCCCTTCCCTGCCCCCATTAATGCAAACAAATAGAGAAGATGTTACGCAAACAGATCTCAAATCATTCAGCTCAAGCAGAAATTAAACTACCCCCCCCAACCCCCCCCCCCAGCAATTTTCATCTCATTAACTTCAAAACCTTCTCATTTCCCTACCTCTGTTTTCCGGTTAACGTTCACAACTAATGGCGTTTGTGAAATGAAGAGAAACTTTAGCCTGGCTAAGCTGTATTTGACAGCTGATCCCACCTGGGGCGCAGAGCGACTGAGTGATTCCCATCAGGTTATGGTGAGAAAGGCAGCCCTTATGTGTCAGAGTGCGGTCAACGGCAACCCATTCAACCACACCGGACTGCATCCCCATACTTTAATACACGCCAGGTCCTTATCTGCAGATGCCTGCAGTTCCCTGTTCCTCTACATAGCTTTGAGCTTCAGCTGTGTCTCTGTTGTAGAAAAGGTTTTGGGGGTAGTCATCTGGACACTGTTTTCAAAATCAAGACGTTTCGACCTCCATCTAGAAGTCACTGATGACTACGTCTGAATCCTTTTCTATAATGGAACACTCCTGGACAAATGAGGGTTCTACACACCTACTTGTGTTTCTGTGTTAGATCTCTCCATAGAAAGTCTGTGTTTATCTTGGAAACACTTGGATGATGAGAGAGACGGATATTCCCATCTGACGTCTCTCCTCGTTTTTTTCCCATCCTCAAAGAATAATCCTTCCTTTACTCTTTTTCTCAACTGGAGGGGTGTGGGGGTGCTTTAATCCATGCTCTGAATATGTCTATTTAGATTTATCTCTCTTCTATCTCTTCTTTCTCTCTCTTTATCTGTCTCACTCTCATCTCTCTCTCTCTCTTCATCTCTTCCTCTCCCTCTCTGTCTCGCTCACTCTCATCTCTCTCTTCATCCCTCTCTCTCCAGAGGCCAATGGCCCTGTTCTAATATCCTCTGTTACTTGCCATCAAAACAACAGCTTTCCTAAATCCGCTTCCCCTATAGCAGAGCCATTCATCTCCCCAGTTTAGACCGACCCTTAACTCATTTACATCTAATACCAGCCCAGGTGGATCCCCCTCCGACACAACATTCCCCAGCAAGTGGCATTTGATCAGGCGGATTATCCTGCTTAAGAAAAGAGAATGTCACCAGTGATTACATCCAGCTGTGGGGAGATGTTGGCAGACAAGGAGTTAGAAAGGGGGAATATGCTTGTCGTATCGCATTTACCTTGTAGGGCCTTGATCACTGGGAACAGGTGGAGAGGGAGAGGAGGAGCAGGAAGATGAGGAGAGAAGATAGCCTGGAGTAAGGGGGGGGGGGGTGTAGAGAGAGGTGTGTGTGGGAGGGGGCGGGGATAGGGGAGGGAAAGAGGGGGGGGTCATAAGGAGAGAGACAGAGGGAGAGAGTGGAGGGTTGAGGGGAGGAGTGCTAAGGGAGGGAGGTAGAGTGAGGATGGTTAGGGAGAAAGAGTGAGGGTGAAGAAGAGCAATGTGATTTGAGTTGACGTTCTGGATGTGGTCTCAGGGACAGAGGTGGTCTGGAAGGACTGCCTGGGATAATGTCTCTGCTCACCTCCTTAATCTAGATGGACTGATTTCCTAAAGGGAACCAGGACTCTGAAACCTCCACTGCACAGCTACAATGTTTCAAAATACAGATATAAACACACTCTTTCCTCAACATTCAACTTTTTTTAAACGATATTTACAGTCGTAAAAATTGAAATGTCAACGTCGTTCAACTGGCACTCTCGCTGTTTAAACGAGTTCACTTTGCTACTTTGTGTTAGGCTCGTTTTGTAAAGTAAAAAAAAAAAAAAAACAAACATACAAATGTTGCCTTTTGTTTGGTCCATTTTGTTTTGTTTTGCGGCTAATAGTTTGCCGGATGTTATTGGTTAACAACTTACTGAACGACTTCGTTTGACGACTCCGTGTTGTCCTCCTCTGGTTAAGAGTTTCTGACCGTTAGTGTAGCTTCTTGTATTAGTTATATTGTGTGTTTTTGTTGTTTGTCCACAGTTTTTGTACTTTTAAATTCAGTTTTGTAACCTAGGTAACTCCGCCGTTTGCGCGAGCTCCACTATTGATTCCGGAGTGCTCGTGCGGCGACAATAGTACATTTAATATTTTACTCTGAATAAAATACAGACACAAAAACATTTTGTGAGTAGTGGATCAAATCTATCACATCAATATTATATATTAATATGTATGAATATATGTTATTAATAAATAAATAAAATCCAGAAGGCCTAGGCGGTGTGAGAACAGCATTGAAGTCTTTTCATTTGAAAACCCCAGCAGTGTTTGTTTGAAGATAAATGAATTACACAACGCTTCTGCTGTTGTGTTATGAGAGTCCAACTGTGCAGAGTGTATTGGGAGTCTCCACGGATCTCAATGTTTGTTTACATTTGGCCACTGTGTAGATCCCCCCCATGTTCTCAACTTGAACCATCATTCCTGAGGCCCCGGGGTGATTCTGAAGCTACCAGGGCCCAGCTGCGATCCCTTGGCCTAGTTCTACCACAGTAGTCCGGTCCCCAAGGTCTCACTTTATCCACTGGTGCAAAATGATCGCTGAATGGAGATTTCCCTCCCATTATGCTATCATGTCATAAGAGTTGAGAGACTAAGGGGATCAGAATGGGGGAGGGAGGGTTGGGGGGTGAGACGGTGAGAAAATATAGAGGACAAACTTGATACTGGCTGGTGAATGATGGCTGTTCCAGCGGAGGTTGTGACGTCACAACCATTGTTCCTGGGTAATGGAACCGCAGGCTGGTGATGTAACAATCGTTTCCAGGTCGCATGCGGTCTTACTACCCGTCTTTCATAACAACACGTCTGTGAAACATAGCAGGGTCTTGGTTATAAAAACCCAAGGTCTTTGTTACATGCATATGTTCATTGATGATGGGCCCTTTTATGTGTGTGTGTGTGTGTGTGTGTGTGTGTGTGTGTCTCTGTGGACCTGTCTTGCATATGTGTGTGTGTCTGTGTTTTGCATATGTGTGTGTGTTCTTCCAGCTAGGGGGCTTGACTCTGCTAGCAGTGGGGATCTGGATGAGCGTGGATGGGGGTCCTTTCCTCCAGATCCTGGGAGAGCTCTCCGGGGAAGCCAGGCAGTTGGTGAATGTGGGCTATTTCTGCATCGCCATCGGAGGCCTCATGGTTCTTATGGGGTTCCTGGGTTGCTGTGGAGCCCAGAAGGAGAGCAGGTGTCTTCTGCTACTGGTAAGACCCAGGTCTCCCTCCTTACCACCCCCCCCCTCCCCCTCCAGCTCCACACCTCCCTCACAGAATCTAGTACACACCCACACACACACACACACACGTCGTTATCATGAACTTCCCAACCCCCGGTTTACAGCAGCGATATTCTGTTCCACCAGTACCTTCTCCATCGTTAACAATCTCCCTTTCAACTTCCTACCAACAATTCCCAATTGAACATTTGTAACAACTTCATCGAGCGGAAGCAGTCATTATCAGCTCAATAACCTCTCCCGCGCAGCTGAGAAGTGTGTGTAGTGTGTGTGTGCTATTCTGCTCTTTGGCGATCTGGCTAACTACCTCCGAGAGGCCCATAGCATAGAGCCCTAATGACTAGCCTAGCCAGCACATTTTCTCTTCATAACCCACCCCTCAAGTCTCCATCTCTCATTTTCTCTGACTGATGGTGTGGCGCAGAGATACACACTACGGTTTTTTTCTTCTTTTATGGATGAAAGCACCTGGGCTGTCTAAGCTTATCGCTCGATAGCGGTTCCCTGGGTCTTCTGGTGAAACGACTTCCCGCGGTCTCCTTTTGTCTAATCAACAGTTAGTGTTGTTAAATGGATGGTCTGTACAATAACACGGCAGTAGAGAGGCTGATTACTGCGTTCCCAAGGCTGCTGGTGTTCAGCTCCTTGTCTTTTGTCTCCAGTTCTTCTCCATCATCCTGGTTATTTTCATCGCAGAGTTGGCTGGTGGAGTGGTGGCACTCGCCTACTCGTCATTTGTAAGTATTTTATCTTGGCCTTGAGTCTTACTCCCCTCCATCGCTCTCTCTCTCTCTCTCTCCCCCTCTCTTTCGCTCCCCCTTCCCCACTCTCCCTCCTCTCTTTCTCACACACACACACACACACACACACACACACACTCTTACATAAACACACCACCAACCTTTATTTATCTCTCCCTCCTTTCCTCTCTATCTTTACCACCATCTCTCCCTCCCTCCCTCCTTCCCTCCCTCCCTCCCTCTCTCTCTCTCTCTCTCTCTCTCTCTCTCTCTCTCTCTCTCTCTCTCTCTGTCCTTCACTCTCTCCCTCTCCCTTGATTTTTATCTCTATGTAAATTCTCCATCCTAGCCAGGCCATCATTGAATTACAGGGCTTTATGTCCGCTCCAGTACATTCGGACACTTAATGACTCCAGGATTGCCTGAGGCTACGTGCCAGGCTCTCACTTTGAGCAATTTATTACTCTGGAATATTGAAGTTAAAGCATTTTATATGCAAAACAGGCATATTTACATATATATCCCCCCTCCTCTCTATTCCAGTTTAGTGCAATGGTATAATAATTATAACAATTTCAAACGAGCTATGTAAAAGGAGGTTAGAGAAGGGGCTGCTTTCAGATAAAGAAGATAGCCACCTTTCTATTCAGAGCAGCACCGAGGTCCCTGAGAACAGAACCATCTGGAGGAACTGTCCTGTCTGCCTGTCTGTCTGTCTGTCTGTCTGTCTGCCTGTCTGCCTGTCTGCCTGTCTGTCTGTCTGTCTGTCGGTCTGCCTGTCTGTCTGTCTGCCTGTCCGACTGGAGGAGCTGAAGGAACTGTCCTGTCTGCCTGTCTGCCTGTCTGCCTGTCTGCCTGTCTGTCTGTCTGCCTGTTTGTCTGTCTGTCTGCCTGCCTGCCTGCCTGCCTGCCTGCCTGCCTGTCTGTCTGTCTGTCTGCCTGTCTGTCTGTCTGTCTGTCTGTCTGTCTGCCTGTTTGTCTGTCTGTCTGTCTGTCTGCCTGTCTGTCTGTCTGTCTGTCTGTCTGTCTGCCTGTCCGACTGGAGGAGCTGAAGGAACTGTCCTGTCTGCCTGTCTGTCTGTCTGCCTGTCTGTCTGTCTGTCTGTCTGTCTGTCTGTCTGCCTGTTTGTCTGTCTGTCTGTCTGCCTGTCTGTCTGTCTGCCTGTCCGACTGGAGGAGCTGAAGGAACTGTCCTGTCTGCCTGTCTGTCTGTCTGCCTGTCTGTCTGTCTGTCTGTCTGCCTGTCTGTCTGTCTGTCTGTCTGCCTGTGTGTCTGTCTGTCTGTCTGTCTGCCTGTCTGTCTGTCTGTCTGCCTGTCCGACTGGAGGAGCTGAAGGAACTGTCCTGTCTGCCTGGCTGTCTGTCTGTCTGCCTGTCTGTCTGTCTGTCTGTCTGTCTGTCTGTCTGTCTGTCTGACTGTCTGTCTGTCTGTCTGTCTGCCTGTCTGTCCGACTGGAGGAGCTGAAGGAACTGTCCTGTCTGTCTGTCCACATGTCTGTCCACATGTCTGTCTACCTGCCTGCCTGCCTGCCTGTTTGTCTGCCTGCCTACCTCTCTACTTGCCTACCTGTCTACCTGCCTACCTGTCTGCCTGCCTACCTGTCTGTCTACTTGAGACTGTCAGTGTTGGTTGAGATAAGGCTTTGCGATGTTGTTCTGTTCAAAGAAATCTGTCTGTTCCTGCCTGCTATTTACACAACTTAACCAGCCAAACCTTGTAATCAAACCTGTATCTGCTGTTACACACGTGCGTGTCAGTGTGTGTGTGTGTGTGTGTGTGTGGCATGTGTGTGTGTCTGTGTGTGTCACGCCAGAGGAGTGTGATGGAAGACGCAGGAGATGATTAAAGGGTCAGTGGGGACATCCCAGCCACGATTTATATACTCTCTTTGTTATTTAAAAAGAAATAAGATAAGCTTAGAGTCCATTTAATGTGCTGTTTGTTAACATTATTACCATCCAGTCATTACCAGGACAAAGAACACTGTCAGTAAGGTTATGCATGTGGCTATCTTCAAACATCTGCCTCGTACTGGACTTCTGATAACAAATGCAGCGAATTACATTTGCGATGCAATAATGAAAGGGAGGACTATGGGTCGTATACATCTAATATGCATATATATAGCCACCATGTCAATAAGTCAGTGACAACGCATGTGAACAATGAAATGGGTGATAAATATAGTGTTGATCTATTTCGTACTAGTTTATCTGTCTCATGAATCAGATTTTTCCACATAGAGGCCTTCCCATCCCATCGAAGCTCACCAAACCCAATAACCTGAGAGGATCTCGAAATAACCAAGATTTAATAACCTATTTTCCCCTGGTATTATGAGATGCCATTTACGGTTGTGGTTCTTCCGTCGCCCGCTCGAAGGTGACTATGATGCAAATGATATTGAGAGGCAAATTTACAGCTATGGAGATAGACGATAGTTTGACAGATGCCAATACTGGCACATAGTGCGGTTCGTCCTTCAAGATGGAAGCCCTTCATGGAACCATAAGAACCCCACAGGGAGGTCAATCTTCCATCGCCCATAAACGACTTATAAAATGAGCCCCTTTGAAGAGGAATCTCCAACAATATTTCTGAATTCTTCTAGTCAGCACCAGGACAATAGACTGTACTCTCAGTGTTCTATTAAAATGCTTTATAGTGTGCGTGTGAGTGAGTGTGTGTTTGTGCGTGTGCATCTGCAGGAGTGTGTATGAGTGTGTGTGTGTGTGTGTTCACCTCTCTCCGTCAGCATTGTCTTGATCGGTGAGTTATTGCCCTCTGCCAGAGACACTAGACCGTTAGCAGAGGCTTTGTCCTGGAGTGAGTGTGTGTTTGAGTGTGTGTGTTTGAGTGTGTGTGTTTGAGTGTGTGTGTTTGAGTGTGTGTGTGTTTGAGTGTGTGGAAGGATGCAGTGAGGCACAAGCAGAGTGACAGTGATGAATTAGTCAGCTGGTAATAACCTCTCTGATCCCAGCCCCTCTTCCTGCATCTTGGGGGGCACTTTTAATTGTAGCATGTCTCTCGGTCCCCTTGGGCACCTCTCTCTCTGCCCCCTGAACACACACATAGGCGCACACGCACACACGTGTGTGCATGTGCACAAACACACACATAGCTTCACACACAGGCTCCTAATACTCAGGCGAATACACACCATCCTTCCCCTTTAAATGAGTCTTTGTGTGACTGTGTGCCAAGGGCTTATTAATCAAAATGGGAAAAAACTGAGACAGGGAGGGAGGGAGGGAGGGAGGGAGAGAGGGAGAGAGGGAGGGAGGAGAGAGGCAAAGCAAAAGAGCTGAGGGAATGGAGGCCAACCTGTGTGTGTGTGTGTGTGTGTGTGTGTTCCCACATCCACAAAAGGAGCTCGTTCCTGAATGTATCTCTTTGTGTGGCGTCCATGTGCTTCCTCTACCTGAAATAAATACGGTATGAGACACAATAGGGAAAAAGTGCACTAACCTAGCAACCAGGAGCATCAATATATATGTAAATGTGCCCACTTACAACCACAAAGGAGTAAAATGAGGAAAAATGGGTACGGCCATTTTTTCCCGGGGTGCAGGTGATAGCTGTTTTCCCGTGTGCTTTGTTTGGCTTCTGTACTAAATGTATTTCATCATTGATGCATGGGTGAGTATCTGAGATTTACCCTCTATTCAAGAATGTCCACGCTCCGCACTGGAGGTGTGTGTGTGTGTGTGTGTGTGTGTGCAGTAGACCTTGACAGAGGCACTAAAGAGATTTTCATATCCTCATGTGTGTTTGTGTGTGCACACATTCCCCAGGCTGAAGGAATCCTAAAGGCATGGGCCACTCCTGCTTTGAAGACCCAGTACGGCTCTAACCCAGCGGTCACTAAGATCTGGAACAGCACCATGACCCGGGTCAGTCCAGCAGCGTTTCCCAACCCTCCGCCCCAAACAAACACTCGCCCTTCAGGGTTAATCATGTCTGTGTTGGCAGCTGTCTTCACCTCCTCACTGCCTTTCTCTCTGGTGTAGTGTTCAGACAGAGCTGCACAGACCATCATATTTAACCCGCTGCCTTGTATACATTCACAAGTACACAATGACAACAGCAACCGCACAAAAGTGTCGACTTTGCTAAACAGAATGCCCCAAAAAATGCTGTTACACAGCGATGCCTTCTACTGAGGGCTTTCAATCGACATCTGACCTTGTTGTCATGATGAGCCTGACAGTTTTTCCCCAAAGCCAGCCATGGCGCCTCGCCTCGCGCCTCGTCTTCGGCTTCGGCTTACTCACTGTCTTCTTCTTCTTCTGTAGTGGAAGTGTTGTGGTTTCTCCAACCACACCGACTTCACCGGCTCCGTGTTCACCAAGCTCAGCCAAGGCGTCTACCCCCCCAGCTGCTGCCTGCTGTCGGACATCGTCCCCTGCAGCCTGGAGGAAGCGGAGTACAGCGCTGTTCAGGTAAGGAGAGAGAAGAAGCCTCCCCTGGCCCCCCCTGGCCCACCCTGACTCACCCTGGCCCACCCTGACCCATCCTGGCCCACCCTGACCCATCCTGGCCCCCCCTGCCCCCCCCGGCCCACCCTGACCCACCCTGGCCCACCCTGGCCCACCCTGGCCCACCCTGACCTACCCTGGCCCCCTGCCAACATTCCCACAGATACACCACTTTGATTGTAGTTCACTGTCCTATCCTGACGGCCAACAGGGTGCAGGTTTTAACATCAAGTGGTTAATAGGCCTTCAATGGCACATGGTTTAACACGTGGCCTAGAGTGATCATGCCAAGGGGACCTGGCTGATGGTATCAAGAGAGCGATGGTATGAAGTGAGTGTCTCTCTGCCACAGGGCTGCTTCCAGCGCCTGCTGGACTCTCTGAAGAGGAGCTCTTACATCGTGGGTGGAGTGACAGTAGGGATCTGCAGTCTGGAGGTAAACCAACACATGATGACGTCACAACCTTGTGCTCAAAACTCCTCTGACTCAGCTCTCATTTGGCTGTGAGAGACGACAGCTGTAAGCAGTCATTTGCATGTCCTGACCCTGCTGTGATAACAGACCTTGTTGCCAGGAGAGATTTGTTTTCAGTGCAAAGATCTGATTGGTCGCTGTGCCATTCAAACCCAGACAGGATGCTTTGGCTGTTGGGGAATGTTCAGTTAAGAGTGTTGGGAAGTGAATGTTTCAAAGTGTGTGTGTGTGTCTGTGTTTATGTGTTTTCCCCTAGATCGTTGCAATGGTGGTGTCTATGTACCTGTACTGTCACGTTGACGACAACATCAGCTGAGATACTCTTGTTTCTATGCATAAGTCTTTGACACTCCACTGACAAATACTGATTTTTGAAAATGTTCTAATTCAATATAAATCTAATTCAAACAATGAAATGACATATACTTTGTATAGATAAAGTAGCCATTCATTTTAATTCTTGCTATTTTAAATGATGTTTCTACCTAATTTAAAAACCTGAAATGTAAATACCTTATCAATAAAAATACATCAAACTAGTTGTGGACTAGGTGATGGACAATAAATCCCTGAGGAAAAGTACCTCACCTCACTTCATCCAACACCCTCATTCAACACCCTCATCCAAGGTGTTGAGAGATAAGTTTACCATCATCTTATACCTCTGTGTTCAGTAACTTCTCCCTTTCTGGTGTGTGTGTGTGTGTTTAGTAACCTCTCCCTTCCTGGTGTGTGTATGTGTGTGTGTGTGTTCAGTAACCTCTCCCTTCCTGTTGTGTATGTGTGTGTGTGTCTGTTCGGTATCCTCTCCCTTCCTGGTGTGTGTATGTGTGTGTGTGTTCAGTAACCTCTCCCTTCCTGGTGTGTGTGTGTTCAGTATCCCCTCCCTTCCTGGTGTGTGTGTGTGTTCAGTATCCCCTCCCTTCCTGGTGTGTGTGTGTGTTCAGTATCCCCTCCCTTCCTGTTGTGTATGTGTGTGTGTGTCTGTTCGGTATCCTCTCCCTTCCTGGTGTGTGTATGTGTGTGTGTGTTCAGTATCCCCTCCCTTCCTGGTGTGTGTGTCTGTTCGGTATCCTCTCCCTTCCTGGTGTGTGTATGTGTGTGTGTGTTCAGTATCCCCTCCCTTCCTGGTGTGTGTGTGTGTTCAGTATCCCCTCCCTTCCTGGTGTGTGTTCAGTATCCCCTCCCTTCCTTGTTTAACATCAACCCCAGCTTCTGTCTTTCACGCTCTGAGGCGTCTCTGAAGGAGGTCCCCCCGATCCAGTCAATCAATATTCCATCTACTTCCCTGCTCTGAGCTGTGGACCAGGCAGGCGAACGTTCGATAGGTCAGAGATGACATTGAAAAGACTGGCTGCTCCTCCTCTCAGGATCTGACATGATCCACTGGGTTTGACTGACAGACCAAATGACCCGGCTTAGAGCACGCTTGGTAATGACATGCTGACTGAACACTGTATAAAATGTGTGTGTGTGTGTGTGTGTGTTTGTGTGCGGAGCAGGATACAATAACTCTGCATATAAGAGAGAGAGATGAGATAAAGATGAGAGACGAGAAACAGAGATGAGAGAGAAAGAGATACAGAGATGAGACAGATACAGAGATGAAAGAGGGAGAAGAGAGAAGAGAGAGACACCAAGAGAAATCAGATATACAGAGAGAGATGAGACAGACAGAGAGAGAGAGAGAGAGAGAGAGAGACAGACAGACAGACAGACAGACAGAGAGAGAGAGAGATGAGACAGACAGACAGAGAGAGAAAGAGAGAGATGAGAGAGACAGACAGAGAGAGAGACATAGAGATGAGAGAGACAGAGAGAGAGACACAGAGAGAGATGAGACAGACAGAGAGACAGAGAGAGATGAGAGATAGGACAACCCCTCACCACCATACTCAGTGACATCCTGGTTGTCAGAGCATCATTAATATCATGGAAAAGCTTGGAGATATGTGACCACAAAGGACACAGCAAGGAAGAGTCTGACCCTGGTCAACTGCAGCACATATGGAAAAGGTACCTAGAGATTTGCATACATTTCCCTGACTGCACCACTTCCCTCTAACCGTTGGGTTTGCTTAACTCATTCCCCCTGGGAAATCCTAAGACTTCACGAATACTGCACAGTAATGGTGACCGTACCTTGATAATGCTGATTCTGTGTAATGTTGTAGAAAAGGTTTCAGAGACAGTCATACGGACACACCTCAATACATTTTTTATTATTATTCTCATCTGGAAGTTAATCAGAGAAAATGGTCTGAGAACTCAAGATACTTATGCTACGCTGTTTTGTGTGTGAGCCAACAATTCAGAGAAATATTTTGTACTTTTTTAAACATATTCTTGTGATCATTGGCATAACTTAAAAGATGGAATCACATGAAGTTAGATTTTTCTTATAGACACAAAAGACAACAGAATCCATCTAAAAAACAGTATCTTTATTAATCTCCATGAAAGGGTTAAAATATATAATACTTCGTCAAATGCATAACCTCAAGAGGCAATGTCCACAATCTCACACCATTTTTTAACAACAAGTAAAACAATGTTTTAACCCCTTATCCGGTTAATCTCTAAAAAGGTGGAGTACATTGTCACTTTGTACACTAGCGTTTTCGTATTCTGCAACTGCCTGGGTTAAAAATAGCTAGTGGTTTAGATAGAAATTACATATTATTAAAGTTTTGGCTCCAACGTACAGTGGTAATAAAAAACATGCACACACACCAAATAATGTTAAAAAAAAAGAATAAAGAAAAAAAGAATCGCAATCAAATAACGATTGTAACACTTGGCGTTGCAGAGAAAGATTCATAAATATTGAATCTTTAACCGAGTGAAATGTAGTGATGCTGGCCGCTGTAGTGTCCAACATGGCCGCTCTTTACAGAAGAGACGTCACGTGCGTCACAGTCTTAAACTGAGAACAGTTAGGGTAGAGGTGTCCAGTCCTGGTCCTCGAGGGCCGCTGTCCTGACAGTGTTAGATGTTTCCCTGCTCCAGCACACCTGGTTCTAATGAATGGGTCATTATAAAGCTCTTGGGAAGCCTCATAATGACCATTCATTAGAATCAGGTGTGCTGGAGCAGGGAAACATGTAAAACTGTCAGGACAGCAGCCCCTGAAGACCAGGGTTGGAGACCCCTGAGCCAGGGAGTGTTTCGTATCGTGGTCATGTGACCTGGAACCAGCCACAACACAGCAGAACCATCCCTCAAGAACAAACTAGCCCCTCTTCCCCCAGTTGTTCATGCTGAAATATAAGCGGAGCCCCTTTTTCATCAAAAATATATATATATGTATCTATATACACATTAGTATGGTTTGATACCTGTAAACAATGTTAGGCTTCAGAAAGATGCACTTATCCGAGGGGATGGAAACTGTGTAATGGGGGAGGCAGTTAAATAAATAGACTTAAGTTAAAAATGTATGTACAGATTGACATAACACTCAGTAGTTATAACACAAGCAGGTATGACATCTGATGTTCCTGTGTGTCGCTTCAGGACAGCTAGAGAACATTATCTTCATCCACTTCCTCCTTGGCCACTTCCTTCTTGCCTGTCATCTCACGTCGGCTAACCGTTGTCAGGGAGACACAGATCCGGGGCGTGCGTTTCACCCGGGCTAACCCCGCCTATCTATCCATCCGTCTCTGCTATTGGCTGGTGAGCTGCAGCACAGCTTCAGTCAGAGCAGGGGACAAGCCTAAGAGGTAGACATCTTCTTCCAATGAAGGAACAGGAAATGGGACGGATCTGTAGTTCAGTGTTTAAAGAACAAACAACAATCCCACTACAAAGAAAAACTACAAATCCCAGAAGCATCTGCACCACTCCTCTGCTGTCCATCCAGGTGGTGGAGTCCCTTGGTGGTGGGAGGCCGGGGTGGACGGGGGTGTTTAAGGCTAGGCTGGAGGTCTGTTCCCCAGGGCGAAGGTGTGCGGAGGAGAGGAGGCCGTTTACATCTGGTCCACTGGGGCCCCCTCCTCTTTGGGTGGAGCCTCCAGGTGGATAGGAGTGATATGAGCTGGCTTCTTCACACTGAAAACAGGGAGAGAGAGAGGGGGTGGGGGAGTGAGGGTTTGGGTGTGTGAGAGTGAGGGGAGGGGGGGAGAAGAAGGTTACTCACGAGTAGGGAGAGATGGGGACTGCCACCACCAGAATGTGGTTCCTCTTCCTGAAGAGCCGCCACAGGCCGCTATGGTAACCACGCACATCCAGGTCCCACACGTGAAGGCACTGGAGACAAGGGGAGCAACACCGGTTACCAAGACGACACCGCCACACCGGTTAGCAGGACAACGGTCCATTCGGTGTGTGGTGGTCACCTTGGCGAGCTGCGTCCAGGTGGAGGTGTCCGTCTCCTGCTCCATCCTGATGAACATGACGTAGGTCCGCCCCTCGCCGTCTGGGATGAACGAGTCCTCACATGGGTCCTTGGTGTGGTCCAGGACCTCCGCCTCCCTGGGGACACCAGGAGAGCACACACACACACAGAAACACACACACAGACACACACAGAGACACAGAAACACACACACAGACACACACACACACACACAGAGACACACAGAAACACACACACAGACACACACACAGAGACACACAGAGACACAGAAACACACACACAGACACACACACACAGAGAGACAGAAACACACACACACACACACACACACACACACACACACACACGTCAGTCCTCTGCAGGTTTCAGGGTTCGGCATCTTCCCAGATGAGGCGTTCTCACTCACTTGAACAGGTTCTGAATCTCCACCTCGTAGGCTTCCTTCTTCAAGCTGTTGGAGCCAATCACACGATTCCCCCTGTTAAACTCCTCCCACTCTGGTTTCACCTCAACGCCTCAGTGACCTCAACGGGACGTTACCAAGCGGCGGTTTGGCGCCGGCGTACGTACCTGTCAACGTTCTTCAGCTGGACCTTGGGAACCGTGTTGAACTTGTGCTTCTTGAAGTAGACCTCCTGTACAGAGAGAACCAAGTTAGAAGGGGGGGGGGAGGATAAGAAGGGGGAGGATGGAGGGGGAGAGTGGTGCTTACGTGGAAGTATCCGTTCATATTGAGTCCGATGATGCCAAAGTGGTAGGAGCGAGACACATCTGGAATCACACACTCCCTGTCCTTCCTCTGCTCTGGCATACGCATCCACATGTCCCAGTCCCAAAGCTGCACACACACACACACACACACACATAAACGCACACATGGATGCACAGACATATATACAGGGTTAGCTTCAGAGAGAGTTACAGGTACAACACTGACTACACACACACACACTCACAAACACTAACACACACTCACACACTCACAAACACTAACACACACTCACACACTCACAAACACTAACACACACACTCACAAACACTAACACACACTCACAAACACTAACACACACACTCACACACTTACACACACCTTCTCAGGCGTGGGCCACTTGGGCTCCAGCTCGTCCTTGTACAGGCTCTTCTTCAGCACCCAGCCCAGGCCAGGCATGCTCTCTACCCTGTACAGCAGTGCTGGGTCCTCTGCTGTGTGCTCATAGCCCTGGAACACACAGCCATGTGAGCAGCTGCCATGACAACACATACACACACAACCTCACACACACACAACTTCACACACACACAACCTCACATACACACAACCACACACACACACACACCTCACACACGCAACTTCACACACGCAAAAATGAATGTGCTGAATAACAGGTGGGTTTTTGTATTTAGGTTTTTTTGAGGAAGGAGGCAGGGAGGGAGAAAAAGAGAGAGAGAGAGAGAGAGAGAGAGAGAGAGAGAGAGAGAGAGAGGAAAGCTGACCTGGTCGTTCCAGGCAGAGACACAGTACAGGCTATCGTCCTCGTCCAGCAGATGCACTGTCTGACTCAGAAAACTGAAAAACAACAACAACAACAACATGTCCACCACCATCATGTCACCAGCAGGACTGGTCCAAACACCCTGACTGTTGCCATTCTTTGGCCTCATGTTCAGTTATGTCTCGATTGTCTCTAAAACCTCAACTAGCTTCTTAGTGAAGAACCCACCCTTCTGGATCCAGATAATCAATAACACTAAACACAAAAAGGCTCAGGGTCCGAAATGAGGCCCGCTGAAGCGAAACAGTGCTAAAGCTTAGTTAAGTCAAAGTGGCCGATGTTTTTAATCCATTTAAAGTGCTTCCTCTGTGCAAAACCAGATAGCACAGTTGGTTGCCAACAACTGATGTGTTCAAGGATGCAGCCAAACAAAGAGAGAGTTCCAGAGTGTTCTACAGAGCACGAAGCGTGTGTGTTTGCTGCCCCCTTGTGGCCATCCTAATAATGCCACAACCAAATTTAGACTGCAAAAAGAAAATTTGCGGTGTATCTGTGGCTTTAATTTTCTTCCCAAACCCAAATTTTCTTTTTCCCAAACATATGTAAAAGAGGTTACGCATGAAAATTACAAAAAAATTACCACTCTTCATTCCTTTCCATTAATCATCTTAAAGTCATCTTAAAACCCACCTGAAGAAGTCAATGGAAACATCTAGGTCTTCCTCCAGCACAATAGCATAGTTAGCATCCTAGAAACACAAGCAGAGAGAGACAGACAGAAAGACTGAATGAGTGAATGAGAGAGAGACACACACACACAGAGAGAGAGAGATAGAGAAAGAGACAGAGAGAGACAGAGACAGAGACAGAGAGAGAGAAAGAGAGAGAGAGAGAGAGAGAGAGAGACAGAGAGAGAGAGAGAGAGAGAGAGAGAGAGAGAGACAGGGACAGGGACAGGGACAGGGACAGGGACAGACAGAATGAAACAGTGGTGATCGTCTCTGCAGGTTCTTGTTCCTGGCTCCTTGACTCACAGGGTGCAGGTTGAATGTGGCTGTCAGACTGGCTTTGTAGTGCTGGGAGACCCGGGCGTTCTTGATGCTTATGGGAGTGTGCTGGATCCCCTTCAGCCCAAACAGCTCCACAACGTCCATAGGCTCCTACACACGCACACAGATACACACACATACATACATATACACACATATACACACACACTGCTAGTTAAGACTGAATTCAAGAGCAGCACTGAAACCATGATGTTTATGGAGAGAAAGGAGATGCGGGGGAGAGAGTAGGAATGTGGGGGAGTAGGAATGTGGGGGACTAGGAATGTGGGGGAGTAGGAATGTGGGGGAGGAGGAATGTGGGGGAGGAGGAATGTGGGGGAGGAGGAATGTGGGGGAGGAGGAATGTGGGGGAGTAGGAATGTGGGGGAGGAGGAATGTGGGGGAGGAGGAATGTGGGGGAGTAGGAATGTGGGGGAGGGTTAAAACTTCACCTCATAATATCCGTCGATGAAGACAGTGATCATCTGAGGGTTGACGCCATGGGCAGAGAGCAGAGACCTCAACATCCTGCAGAGAGATAACAACACAGCTCTAACACACACACACACACACACACTCTGACAGGGAACAAAGTTCCAGCCCCGGTCCCTCACCTGTACAGAGAGATAACAACACAGCTCTAACACACACACACACACTCTGACAGGGAACAAAGTTCCAGCCCCGGTCCCTCACCTGTACAGATAGTTGGGTCTGTTCCCTGCGATCACCGCCACAGGGATGTTCATGACGTTATTGACAGGCAGCTAGAGAAACAAAATTGGGTTTTTACATTTACATTGAGTTATTTAGCAGACACTCTTATCCAGAGCGACTTACAGCAAGTACAGGGACATTCCCACTGAGGCAAGTAGGGTGAAGTGCCTTGCGCAAGGACACAACGTCATGTAGCCACAGCCGGGAATCGAACTCGCAACATTCCGATCACAAGCCCAACGCCTTAACCGCTGATCCACCTGACTCCCATAGGTCTTTAGTCACGCACACGCACGCACAAACACACACACACACACACACACACAGCAGCAGCTGTAACAGTGCAGGCGTGGTACCCACCGGGTCAGGGTTGAACTCGATAGGGGCTGGATCTTTACAGCTGCAGATGCTGCCATAACCCTCCACTTTACTGCAGAAGATCTTCCGCCGGCGGTTCCTGTCCGTGTCTGCCCAGTGACACTCTGCCTCTAGGGGGGGAGGAGGGAAGGTGGGGAAGGGTGGAGGAGGTAGGGAAGGAGGGTGGGAGTGGTTCCTTACTAGATAACAAACCAGTCCAACAAACTGTACCTAAGGAGGAGAAACATTCTTCCACGTCCTATCTCTGTTCATATGGAGTAAGGCCTTATCTAGTATCTGTTTCATGGAACAGCAAGACTCAGACTCAGCTGTAAGGGTTGACTAGCACAGGAAGAAATACATGAAACGAAACCATGGTGATGGTGACTAACCATCGGAACGCTGTTAGAATTCCCAGTCTGAATTCTGAGAATTCTGTGTCTTGGGTTTCTTCTTTAATTCCCCGTTTCACTTGTGTGAAAATGAAAGCATCTGTTGAACATCCCGCTGGTGTCCAGCAGGTCAGTTACCTTCAGAGGCGGTTAGCTGCACCTCAGTCTTCAACAGGACAGGGTCTCCCCATGTGGACAGGGCAGGGGACTTGGAGTGCTTCTCACCATACACCTGACCTGAACACACACACACACACACACACCTTGAATAAACAGAGTGTGATGAAATGTGACAGATAATGAGACAGAGGATATTGGTGTGTGTGTGTGTGTGTTTTAATAGTGTGTGAGTGTGTGTGAGTGCATGTTGTGTGCGATTTTGTGTTGCGAGTGTGTGTTGTACATATTCATTTGTTTTGTGTCTGTGTGAGTGAATGAGTGTGTGTTTATGAGTGAGTGTGTGTTTCTGACTGAGTGTGAGTGTTTTGTGTGTGTGTGTGTGTGTGTGTGTGTACCTCCTTTCTTCACCACCAGGGTCCAGGTGTCCCTCCAGCTGAGGCTGAGAGCCACCTGACTCCCCAGCCCCTTCAGAAGGTTCTTCGCTGCCTCTTTCAGGTGGAACGTGCCCTCATCCTGCATCACACACACACACACAACACACCACACACACACACAACACACCACACACACACACACAACACACACACACAACACACCACACACACACACAACACACCACACACAGCACACAGCGCACACACACACAACACACACACACAACACACCACACACACACACACAACACACCACACACAGCACACAGCGCACACACATAGCACACAACACACCACACACACACACAACACACCACACACACAACACACCACACACAGCACACAACACACCACACACACACACAACACACCACACACAGCACACAGCGCACACACATAGCACACAACACACCACACACACACACAACACACCACACACACACACAACACACCACACACACACACAACACACCACACACACACACAACACACCACACACACACACAACACACCACACACACACACAACACACCACACACACACACAACACACCACACACAACACACCACACACACACACAACACACCACACACACACACAACACACCACACACAGCACACAGCGCACACACATAGCACATTTACACAACACACACTAAACACTTGTGTCAAGCCAACTGTCATGTGCTGTAACACATTTGACCATGTATGACGTCATGCTTGTTGCTGTGTGAAGAACAGCTGGGAGCTCGGAGACGCACCTTGATGGTGAAGATAAGGACCCTGCCTCTGGTCACCATGTTGAGGAACAGGATCATGGCTTCGTCCTCGTGAGGAGAGTACGTGTCGAATATCCTCTTGGCCATCACGTGTCCCTACGATGACAACAACCAAACTGAGACCAGAGCAGGGAGCAGTCTAGCAAACCACACTGCTCCACATTAACACAACACAAAGAACACTGCTCCACACCAACACAACACAAAGAACACTGCTCCACACCAACACAACACAAAGAACACTGCTCCACATTAACACAACACAAAGAACACTGCTCCACACCGACACAACACAAAGAACACTGCTCCACATTAACACAACACAAAGAACACTGCTCCACACCAACACAACACAAAAAACACTGTTCCACACCAACACAACACAAGGAACACTGCTCCACACCAACACAACACAAAGAACACTGTTCCACATTAACACAACACAAAGAACACTGCTCCACATTAACACAACACAAGGAACACTGCTCCACACCAACACAACACAAAGAACACTGTTCCACATTAACACAACACAAAGAGCACTGCTCCACATTAACACAACACAAAGAACACTGCTCCACACCGACACAACACAAAGAACACTGCTCCACATTAACACAACACAAAGAACACTGCTCCACACCAACACAACACAAATAACACTGCTCCACACCAACACAACACAAAGAACACTGCTCCACATTAACACAACACAAAGAACACTGCTCCACACCAACACAACACAAGGAACACTGCTCCACACCAACACAACACAAAGAACACTGCTCCACATTAACACAACACAAGGAACACTGCTCCACACCAACACAACACAAATAACACTGCTCCACATTAACACAACACAAAGAACACTGCTCCACACCGACACAACACAAAGAACACTGCTCCACATTAACACAACACAAAGAACACTGCTCCACACCAACACAACACAAAAAACACTGTTCCACACCAACACAACACAAGGAACACTGCTCCACACCAACACAACACAAAGAACACTGTTCCACATTAACACAACACAAAGAACACTGCTCCACATTAACACAACACAAGGAACACTGCTCCACACCAACACAACACAAAGAACACTGTTCCACATTAACACAACACAAAGAGCACTGCTCCACATTAACACAACACAAAGAACACTGCTCCACACCGACACAACACAAAGAACACTGCTCCACATTAACACAACACAAAGAACACTGCTCCACACCAACACAACACAAAAAACACTGCTCCACACCAACACAACACAAAGAACACTGCTCCACACTGACACAACACAAGGAACACTGCTCCACACCGACACAACACAAAGAACACTGTTCCACATTAACACAACACAAAGAACACTGCTCCACACCAACACAACACAAAGAACACTGCTCCACACCAACACAACACAAAGAACACTGCTCCACATTAACACAACACAAAGAACACTGCTCCACACCGACACAACACAAAGAACACTGCTCCACATTAACACAACACAAAGAACACTGCTCCACACCAACACAACACAAAGAACACTGCTCCACATTAACACAACACAAAGAACACTGCTCCACATTAACACAACACAAAGAACACTGCTCCACACCAACACAACACAAAGAACACTGCTCCACATTAACACAACACAAAGAACACTGCTCCACACCAACACAACACAAAAAACACTGCTCCACACCAACACAACACAAAGAACACTGTTCCACACCAACACAACACAAAGAACACTGTTCCACATTAACACAACACAAAGAACACTGCTCCACACCAACACAACACAAAGAACACTGCTCCACACCAACACAACACAAAGAACACTGTTCCACATTAACACAACACAAAGAACACTGCTCCACACCAACACAACACAAAGAACACTGCTCCACACCAACACAACACAAAGAACACTGCTCCACACCAACACAACACAAAGAGCACCGCTCCACATTAACACAACACAAAGAACACTGCTCCACACCAACACAACACAAAGAACACTGCTCCACACCAACACAACACAAAGAACACTGCTCCACACCAACACAACACAAAGAACACTGCTCCACACCAACACAACACAAAGAACACTGCTCCACATTAACACAACACAAAGAACACTGCTCCACACCGACACAACACAAAGAACACTGCTCCACATTAACACAACACAAAGAACACTGCTCCACATTAACATTAACACAACACAAAGAACACAGCTCCACACCAACACAACACAAAGAACACTGCTCCACATTAACATTAACACAACACAAAGAACACTGCTCCACACCAACACAACACAAAGAACACTGCTCCACACCAACACAACACAAAGAACACTGCTCCACACCAACACAACACAAAGAGCACTGCTCCACATTAACACAACACAAAGAACACTGCTCCACACCAACACAACACAAAGAACACTGCTCCACACCAACACAACACAAAGAACACTGCTCCACACCAACACAACACAAAGAACACTGCTCCACACCAACACAACACAAAGAACACTGCTCCACATTAACACAACACAAAGAACACTGCTCCACATTAACACAACACAAAGAACACTGCTCCACATTAACATTAACACAACACAAAGAACACAGCTCCACACCAACACAACACAAAGAACACTGCTCGACATTAACACAACACAAATAACACTGCTCCACATTAACACAACACAAAGAACACAGCTCCACACCAACACAACACAAAGAACACTGTTCCACATTAACACAACACAAAGAACACAGCTCCACACCAACACAACACAAAGAACACAGCTCCACACCAACACAACACAAAGAACACTGCTCCACATTAACACAACACAAACATGGTCAGACGTGGCTCATGTGTACGTCTCTAGACTTGACGTTTCAAGTTTTTGGTTGAGTGTGTGAAGGAGGCTCCTTACAGTGGCCTGGTTGAGGACGATGACGTGAATTCCTCGGCCCTGTTCTCTCATGTCATCCTCCAGGACCTGCAGGCCAGGAGAGACGCTTCAACACTGCCCTAACCGCCAAGCCCAGCTAACAAGACAACAAGACTACCTTCTCCTGGTCAAATCAAGTCCCTTTATTCATAAAGCACATTTGAAGACTGTGTTGTACGAAGTAACAGTCTCCACAGACCACCTTTTCTCACGGGGGGGAGGGGGGGGGGGGTTTACACATAGTCCTAGGGGTA
Source organism: Neosalanx taihuensis (assembly GCA_030340665.1). Classification (NCBI taxonomy): domain Eukaryota; kingdom Metazoa; phylum Chordata; class Actinopteri; order Osmeriformes; family Salangidae; genus Neosalanx; species Neosalanx taihuensis. Next base: position 3,412,465 of record CM059308.1, read on the forward strand.
CACTAAGGTACGTCAGACAAATCAGGGTATAAACGCTTATATATACGGTATAAATAACGGTTTATAGGGTACTGGGATTCAGACATCAGGAAAAAGAGGGGGTACTGAACCCCTAAAAAGGTTGAGAACCAATCTTCCACTCACTGTGGTTCCGTCCACGGCCACGTAGACCTTGGAACGGCTGGAGTACACCTCGATATCCAGGGCCTTGCGTCCGCTGGAGGGCCTCCGTGGGGTCTCCATATTGGGAAGGACGTCCTCTGTAAAGGTTCCTGTTTATGTTCCAGACTGGTCTATTGATGGGACTTAGTTCTGACTGGGTCAGTTTAGCTTGGGTGGGTGGGAGTAGTGTGCTGTATAGTGTACATGTGTAGTGTACATTTATAGTGTGTATGTATAGTGTACATGTGTAGTGTACAGTATAGTGTGTATGTGTAGTGTACATGTGTAGTGTACAGTATAGTGTGTATGTGTAGTGTACATGTGTAGTGTACAGTTGTGGTCAAAAGTTTACATACACTAGTGAAGATCATGTATGCCATGGCAATATAGGGTTTTCAATAAACTCTACAACTCTTATTTTTCTGTGATGGAATGATAAGGAGCACATATTTCTTTGTCACAAAAAACATTCATGAAAATTTTTTCTTTTATGAATTTATTATGGGTCTTTTGAAAATGTGACAAAATCTGCTGGGTCAAAAATATACATACAGCAATGTTAATATTTGGTTAAATGTCCCTTGGCCATTTTCACCTCAATTAGGCGCTTTCGGTAGACATCCACAAGCTTCTGGCAAGCTTCTGGTTGAATCTTTGACCACTCCTCCTGACACAATCGGTGCAGTTCAACTAAATTTGTTGGTTTTCTGAGTCGGACTTGTCTCTTCAGCACAGTCCACATATTCTCTATGGGGTTTAAGTCAGGACTTTGGGAAGGCCACTCTAAGACCTTAATTCTAGCTTGATTTAGCCATTCCTTCACCACTTTTGATGTATGTTTGGGGTCATTGTCCTGTTGGAACACCCAACTACGTCCAAGACCCAACTTTCTGGCTGATGATTTTAGGTTTTCCTGCAGAATTTGGAGGTAGTCTTCCTTCTTCATTATTCCATTTACTTTCTGTAAAGCACCAGTTCCACTGCCAGCAAAACAGGCCCACAGCATAATACTACCACCACCATGTTTGACGGTAGGTATGGTGTTCTTGGGGTGAAAGGCCTCACCTTTTCTCCTCCAAACATATTTCTGGTCATTGTGGCCAAAAAGCTCAATTTTAGTTTCGTCTGACCACAGAACTTTCCTCCAGAAGGCCTTGTCTTTGTCCATGTGATCAGCAGCAAACTTCAGTCGAGCCGTAAGGTGCCGCTTCTGGAGTAATGGCTTCCTTCTTGCACGGCAGCCTCTCAGCCCATGGCGATGTAGAACACGCTTGACTGTGGACACTGACACATGTGTTCCAGCAGCCTCCAACTCATTGCAGACTTGCTTTTTGGTGGTTCTTGGTTGACTCTTGACCAACCTGACCAATTTTCTCTCAGCAGCAAGTGATAGCTTGCATTTTCTTCCTGATCGTGGCAATGATACAACTGTGCCATGCACTTTATACTTACAAACAATTGTTTGCACAGTTGATCTTGGGACCTGCAACTGCTTTGAAATGGCTCCAAGGGACTTTCCTGACTTGTTCAAGTCAATGATGCGCTTTTTCAGATCCGTGCTGAGCTCCTTAGACTTTCCCATTGTAGTATTTCTGGCTGAGTCTAGTGAATGTGTCAAACAAGCCCTATTTACATGGACTGAAAGAAGTCACCAGCTGGAGTCAATCATAATCACTCGTAAGAAGTTAGGAGGCCATGCCAAAAAGCAAATTGGATTGAAACAACTTTTTCTACATCACCAAATTGGTAATTCAAGGTGCTGTATGTATATTTTTGACCCAGAAGATTTTGACACATTTTCAAAAGACCCATAATAAATTCGTAAAAGGACCATTTTTCATGAATGTTTTCTGTGACAAAGAAATATGTGCTCCTTATCATTCCATCACAGAAAAATAAGAGTTGTAGAGTTTATTGAAAACCCTATATTGCCATGGCATACATGATCTTCACTAGTGTATGTAAACTTTTGACCACAACTGTACATGTGTAGTGTACACGTGTAGTGTACAGTATAGTGTGTATGTGTGGTGTACATGTGTAGTGCATGATAAACTTGAAGATGATCGGCTCACCATATTCCTGTGCTACCTCCTCCTCGTTTGCCACCCTCCTCGTGTCTAATATCAGTTTAATATTGACGATGACCGTGACCAGCAGGAACAGCACAGCTCCGGCCTGCAGGACAGAGAAACAGGCATGTCAACAGAACTGTGTCTGGGTTCATCTGAGGCTGAACTGTCTTTGAGGACATGTTGTCTCCCACCTGGCAGACACGCCGGATGGCTCTCTTGTTAGTGAGTTTGTATTTCCAGGTGAGATACAGGCTCCGCTGCTGACGGGGGATGAAAGGTTTGGCTCGGGGATTTGGAGTCCAGGTGTCCATACTGGAGGGGCCAGAGACACGGGGAGCCCCAGGTCCTCCTCCCGGTGCAGAGCAGGCTGCTAGACCGCATGCACCGTCAAATGATCATAACCTGACAATACGTAAGAATGCAAACCAAGTAGATCAGTTAGATCCAGTAGATCAGCTGCAGTCCTGGGTTTCATTTACCAGCTAAGGAAGGCCATGCATGGACGAACACGCGCTAGATTATAATGTAAAAACTCACGTGAGGTTTCTACAGATTGGATTTTTATTAATTATATTTGTATTATTATTCCAACAGAACCTGAGATCCCTGTTAATAACAGTGTTCTGCTGCTAGGATGACATGTTCAGCTGCTTCAGAGCGCTGTTTCCGGCGCGAGGAGGATACGTCATGATGGGTTGGTATCAATACTGTCGACTGCTTGTGTCCTTTCCCAAGAACTCTGGCCAGATCTCAATAGTCAGTCTAACTCCCTCGGTTTCTTTCGTTTCTTCATAATTCGGGTAGCTACGGGTAGTTTTATTACAAACCACACACACACACACAAGACAGTGAAAACAAAACCGAGTGAGGATGATTCATCAGTTTCCATTCTGGAGAAAGGGTTGCCAAAGGGCCAGCCAAAATGCAAAGTCCAACCTTTGACTTAGCAATCCTCTGTGGTTTATGGCATTTCTATCAGTATTTAAAGCCACTTACTCAGTGAAACTCAGCTGTCAGAGACTGTAACACCAGCAAGGTATCCAAACATTGAACTGCCTAACTATGAGGTAAGTACATTTCACTACTATTGCTGATTATTATAATCTTTATTTAATTAGAGAGACCTCTCTGAAATTAGAAACATTTTACAGTTTAGTGTACAGTGGCCAAGGCCAAGATTGGCAGTGGTTTACATCTGGCAATAGAAAACACATAAACAACATAGGTTCCGGTATGTTCATATTTATGTTAATATTATTTAATATGTATTTGTTCATCCTTGAGTGTCGAGAAAGGCGCCATCCAAATAAAATGTATTCATATTATTAATTTTTTTTCTCCCCCCAACCAGTACCCTTAAGAAAGGCTTGAGATTGAAACTGGAGAAGCTGGAATGTCACTTCACCTGGGGAATAACTTGCCACCCGTACAGACTACAACGTGTCAGATATACCCTGGAAGATATCAGGACCGAAGAGAGCTACACCTGGCTGGGTCACATCAATAACCTCTTAGGTTTCATCCACTACAGACTGGGCAATAATGATTTAGCCATCCAGTATCTCTGTAAGGCAGGCGAGGCTTTCCGTCAAATCAACAACACGGTATCAGAAGAGGGACCATGGTTGTTGGTCAACTACGCAAACCAAGCCTGGATGAACTTCCATCTGAACAACCTGGCTGTGTGTCAGGACTACCTGAAGAAGGTGTACGCCGTGATGATGGAGCACCCTGTCCCGTCCCAGGAGGTTCCACTGCACCCAGAGGTGTACGCCGAAAAAGCCTGGACTCTTATGAAGTTCAGCCCAGCTGAAAGCGATGGCTTAGATGCCATAAAATGCTTCCAGAAGGCGATCGCCATGGAACCAGATAGAACGGAATGGCAGACAAGCCTCGCGATAGCCCTCCATGTAACTCACAAAAGCACAAAATGCACTCCAGAGAAAGAAGCTGAGATTGTCGAGAAAATTAGACAGGCCAAGGAAGCTGATCAGGAGAATATTTACCTGGCTTGTGTTTACCTAATGAGACTGGCTGTGAACAGTCAGACAGTTTGTAAACATGAGATCTGCACACTAGCTGAGAAGATTTTGAGCAAGAGTGAGTTTGGGGCCTACAGTGGTCTTAGAGTCTTACTAAGAGTCTACAGAGTGTGGTTAACACATGACGAAGCTGTGGATCTGGCACAGGAGGCCCTTGACAGAAATCCAGAAGATCGCTACTTGAAAGGCTGTCTTGCGACATCTTACAAGTGGAAAATCATTTGTGAAGATGACTTCCCTTCTAGTGTTGTCGACAGAGCCATCAGTCTCTACCAGGAAGTGATCGCTCTTTACCCAGACGCCTGCCTGAAGGAAAGGTTGGAACTGGCAGGCATTTATGCTAAGTCAGGCCGTGATGGAGCTGATAGGATATATGAGGAGTTACTGGGTAGACAGGACATGGGGCCTACAGAGTTACAAATGCTGCACAATCACTATGCCCAGTACCTGAATTACTATGTCCGTAATCGAAACAGGTCTATAAACCATCACATGAAGGTTGTAGAAATACAAAATGAAAGCATTTTTCGTGTGAAAAGTATGAGGATTTTAAGACAAATTGTGGAACGAAATCAAAACTATAGGTGTGCAGAAATACAAGAATTTTTGGAGAGACATTTAGTCACGCTGTAAGGGAAGAGAAGGGCAGAAAATTGTGCATAGCTACAATAACATTCAAGACCACTATTCAGAAAGATGTTGAATTTGACCAGCGATCTTTCCCTGATGATTAAACACATAACAGAGACCAATAATGACATGTTCTAATTATTTACAAATTCTTTCGAGTTCTTTATTTTAATAAACGTGAGCCAGAACTTAGTGCCAACAGTCACACCAGTTACAGTTTAACCCCAGCAAACAAAACACAGCAATGCTCATACTGTAGATGCAGAATCTAGGTGTCCATGGCAACATCTTCATCTCCCCATGTCTCTCTAAATGCTTTATTACAGCACTGTGGTAGAAGTAGGAAGCTGAATGACATATTCTTTTTTTTCTATTGTTTGGATGGATGGTTATAAAATAACTAATTAAAAAATAAAACAATTAATTTAGCATAAGACATACATGACAACTGGGCTTGGAAGAAAAAAAATGAAAAGAAAAAACTAACTGTAAAAGTGTTTCTACAAAACTAAATAAATCACTCGTTTCCTCTTCTGCTTTTCTTGTGGCTCTTTTTGGAACTCCTACAAAAGGAAAAACATGGTTGTGATATTCTTGTCTTTCACCAACACACACGAACGAAAGCTATTAAACCATCGATGGAGGAGTGATATTCAACATTCAGTCCTTCCATCTCTTACCTCTCTGGAGATTTGGAGTGGCTTCGATGTCTGTGACTTCTGTGATGGCCTGGTGGAAAAGAACACATGGAAAAAGTTCCATGTCAGCTTAAAGCAGTGGTGTCAAACCATGAGCTATCGAGGGCCAAGAGGGCGTGACCTGCACCCCTGTTTGACATGCGTGGTTTAAAGTCTATGTATGTGGCACATGAAAGGGAGAAGACAAACATGGGATTGCACTCCTTTACAATGATGGCCGGTCGTTACGGCACCGGTCGCTAAGTTACCTGGGGACTTGGAGCGGTGGCGTCGATCCCTGGACCTGCTGCGATGGCGACGAGGGCTTTTACTGCGGTGACGCTCTCGCCTTGGAGACGGGCTGTCACAGACACAAACGATACACGATTTAGAAAAGTTCATTAGCCAGAATTGTAAAGACAAATCAGTAATAAAACGTAACTTTGCAGTGCTTTGGTTCTGTGAGGTAGCCTAGCTCTTGGCTTGTCATTTTTTTTGTCACTCATTTTAAACAGACAGAATACAAGGAAAAACTGCAGAAAAAAAACAAACTTACCTTCGTCTTTTAGGAGATCTGCTCCTCCTGAACAAAACCACCCCCCAAAAAACACAATGATCAGCATCACAGGCAACATTAGATCTCTGTTGGATAACAAATCTATATCTATATCATATCTCAATAGTTGATTGGGATGAAAGACGAGGTGTTTACCTTCTCGGCGAACGACTGCGCCTGTAGCGAGGAGAAGGAGAGCGGCGCGGTCTGTCGTTGTCGCGGTAACTGCGCCTGTGTGGCTCTGGGGTCTGGACTCTCTCTGGCTGCGTGTGGACGGACGGTAAACCGGACAGACACACACTCAGAACTGTGGCGGTTTGATTCCCCCAACCACCTCCCCAACCCACATCAAAGGACCACTATGTCGTCCGCTGCTGCAACATTTATATCTCGCCCCCCATTACCTTTTCTTCCTCCTCGTCTTCCTCTTCGCTGGTCTCCACCTCGTCCAAGTCTTCCTCCAGGGCGCTGATGCGTGTGTCTAACAGCTCTGCTTCCTCAAGGACCTGCCTCTTCTACAACAAACACACACATAGATTATCTTCTTAGCTAGCTGGCTAGTACTTGGGCTCGTTAGTCAGAGGGTCGGAGATTGGGTTAAGATCATCTGATGCGATTAGTTATACCACTTATACTGTGTTCATATCAAACGTGAAGCAAATTCTTAACATCACACACACACACACACACATCAGAACTGCGTCTGTGAAACAACAAACGATTTGAGCTTGACTTGCCTGTAGCCTCGGAAGGATGATGTCACACATTCTCTCAGCGTGGAGAAGCTCATCAATGAACTCATCAACGTGCATCAGCTCAAATTCTGAAACACAACAACAGTTACAACCACCACAACAACATGATTAACACTGTTTGGGTCACATGGTATGAATCTGTTATGAAATAAAACTATTAACAGGTATCCTCTATGTTTTGATTTTGGCTTAAACTCCACCATTTGAATTTCAGCCATCTGGGGATTTGTAACCCGTCATAAATAATAAATATGTGCTGTACTTTACCCTGCTGCTGTTGTGAACTGCAATTTACCCCCCTGGAGGACAAATAAAGGTTTATCTAATCTAATACATGATCTTGAAATCCCTTGACTTTACCTCCATTCCGGTTCTGACTCTTGATCTTCCTGTAGTCATTGTAGAGTGGCTCCAGGTACTTGTAGCAGTCAGTAGAAGTGCCAGTCAACCTCATGTACATTGCTCCAAGCAAACGTACATACCTTATTAAAAAAAAGTGACAACGTTGTAGAAAAGGTTTCAGGGGTAGTCATCTGGAAACTTTAATAATAATAATAATAAAAAAAACGTGTTTGTTTGTAGCAGCATTGTGTATTTTCTGAAGCACTGTTAATGACACAAACAAAGTGTGTTATGCAACTCTATCTCAACAGGTTAGGGGGGATTTCAAACATTATGAGGCAGTGTTAACTCACTTGAAATCCTCGTTCTTGATGAACTCTACGATGATGTCTTTCTCTGGTTGAATCTGCAGCATCTTGAGGGTGAGACACAGGAATGGTGTTGGTTTGATGTTTCCTCCAAACACACCACCCACAAACTTCAGCTCCATGGCTTTATCAACAACCAGCTCGGCTGTTGGAGACAGAGATCATCCAAAAAAAAGAGATTGTTCATTGAAACATTAGTTACTTTAGAGCTTGAACCATCTTTATCACACACTAGTGAGCTCGAGCTAGCTCGCTCAATTCAAGCAGTTTCTTACCCGTAAGTCCAAAGCATTCTTCCTTCCAATATTTAGACTCATAGATTCGAGTTCTTATAATTTTCTCTACTAAATACTGTGGATTTGTTCCATGAATACTGTTCGCATCTTTAACAGTTCTATTCGCCATTTTTATTAGGAAATCGTGATACAAAAATAAAAAGCAATCGTGTTGACTTCGAAAGCAGCAAACATTTTCCGGGTCAGGGTGAGTCTTTTCCGGTGTAGTTATCCGCTACTGTGATTGGCTGGTACTTCACTGACGTACAAAAAACGTCAGTTTCGCGCGAAACTCCATGCAGGTCCATTGAAGCGACAGTCAGGAGCGGCAGACGACATCAGCGCCAATTGTCAATAGTTATATTAATTAAATACATATTGTCGTCGCCGTTTAGATTATTTTCTTTTAATCCGCTGATATTGAATTAAATTGGTATTTTTATTCATACCGACCAACTGGCTGGAGTGTGAAGACTTGGTAGTCGTGCACTGTTGTGAGTAGACAGTCAAAAAGTGGGCCATATTTACACTCTTATTATAAATGTGGGATTTGGTTTAGTGGTTTAGTAGTTTATTGAATCCATGTTCAAGCTACATAAGGTAGTTTCCAAACTGTCCTGATGTGGAGGATGAACACGTATAGTGAATATCTGTAGTTATCTAACAGGTCAGTGTTATATTGACTTTTCTAACTTCGGTTCTTTGGTTCCAGCTTTGAAAGGATGTCCAGGTACTTTACCAGACTGAGAGTGAGACGAGTGTATAAATGGAGAGGAAGCCCTGTGAACTTCGACAGGAAACTCAAGACATTCAGTTATAAGTATGTTTTCAATATTCCAGCCACAAAATGGATGGTTACATTAGTTGCTGACTTCTAATGGATGTTATTTTTTCTTTGCAGCTCGTTAGACATTCGTGTGGAGGGACTGTCCGGTTCTACGGTGATAAACACGGGTCAGTTCATCCTCATCGAGGGAGAGGATGAGGACCACCCTTACGTGGCCAAAGTCACAAGGCTTTTCGGTGACGGTAAGTCCCCACAAGCTGTCCTGATCCGCCACTTCACGTTTTCATCATTGTAGGTGTAGGAATCAGGGGGGGGATATTGGAAAATGCTGCATGTGTCACCCCAAAAAAACTCATACCGCAGGGTAAAAAACTTTTATTTTGAAAACACAACAGAGAATATTTCGTGTTTTGCCATCAAATCTGGCCCCCACCTGTCAAAGTCAACCCTACGTCCTTGGCTGTCATTTTCCAAACTGTCAAACCCGCACTAGTCAAAGACTTATCGAATTTGTATTCATCCTGTGGCGGTTCTGTTGTGTTTCCCCAGAGAGTCAGAAACAGAAGAAAGCTTTGGTGCAGTGGTTTGTACGGATATCTGAGATCCCTCCAATCAAGCTAAAGCAGATGGACAGAGACCCTCACCCACAGGAAGTCTTCTACTACCTAACTCACTCGTGTGACAATGAGATCAACGCAGAGTCTATCCTCAGCCCTGTGCAAGTAAGTGATGATCCATCTGGAAAATACCCATGTGTGAAACACTGAAAATGTCCACCTTGGGTATCCACCACCCTCATAACACCCAGAGCTTTCTCCTCAGGTTAAACACCTCCACCCAGACGCTCCCTTCCCCGAGTCCCAAACCAAGGACACGTTCTACGTCAAGCTCTCCTGGGACACCAAAGCCTTCAAGGTTGTGGACCCCGCGCTGATGCAGGACACCCCCACCTCTCCCCCACCGCCCCCCAAACCCTCCCTGCCGCTCTCCCCTCCGTCCCCCCCGCACGCTACCACCCCGGGGTCCCAGGGGCCTGCGAGACGTGCGCTGCCCACCCCGGACCCCGGGGTGATGCGCAGAGCCGGTAGCGCGAGCAGGGGGAAGCTGGGGGGCGTGGAGGCGGAGTCTGTGCACTCGGCCTCCAAGCTGTCAGCCTCCAAGAGCCTGAGCTCCAGAAGGAGGGGCAGCGTCACTGGAACACCAGGCGTACGCAAGAAGCTGCAGCTCAGCAGTGAGTCCTCATCCATACCATCCATCCAGTCATCCATCCAGTCATCCATTCATTCATCCATACCATTCATTCATTCATCTATCCATCCAGTCATCCATACCATCCATCCATCCAGTCATCCATACCATTCATTCATCCATCCAGTCATCCATACCTTTCATCCATTCATTCTTCCATACCATTCATCCATTCATTCTTCCATACCATCCATCCATATCATCCATCCATATATCGTCAAATGCTTTAGGAATTTGACGGAATTTATATATTTTTAGTTGACATAATAGGGCCTAAGAGTCTTTAATGTGAATGTATGTAGTTGGCGTGTACGTTAACATGTGTTCAACTCCTGTGCCTCGCGGCCTCGTTCGTCAGACCAAGATGCGACCCTCACCACAGACGACGTTCTGGGGGAGATTCTGGGAGAGGAGCTGGAGAACGAGATCCTGCGCTCCCAGAAGCTGTCATCCACCCCCGCCAGAACCCTCGCTCGGTCCGGCAGCCTCTGCCCCAGGAAGGCTGCTCGCCCGGGGCTCGACTGTCAGGACAGCCCCTCTATGAAGCTCTCCGTGAGCCTGGAGAGGCTGTCCCCTGTTGCTCTGGGGGAACAGGACTCTGCCAGGTATGTCTGGGATCTTCCTGCGCAACACTTCATCTGCTGTTCACATCCCTGGACAGGAACATTGATCGTACGTGTTTAGATACTGGTGACGTTATCATGCCTCCCAGGGAGGCGAGATCATTCAGCCTGAAAGAGAAAGGTTGGAATGGCCCGATGTGGAGATCAGTACGGGTGTTTGAATGTCTTCTCTAGCTGTTATCCTTTTCAAGTACAGGTGTCAGATCCTGGTCCTCGAGGGCCCACTGTGCTGACAGTTTTAGAAGGTTCCCTGCTCCAGCACACCCGGGTCATTAGAATCAGGTGTGCTGGAGCAGGGAAGCATCTAAAGCCTTCAGGACAGCGGCCCCTGAGGACCAGGATTGGTCCACCTCTGCTTTAAAGTGTTTGAGGCTGGGTAACCAGAGAGCCCTCCCCCCCTCCATCAGCAGGGACTCCCTGGGTGTTGTCCCTTTGTCTGAGGAGGATGAGGTCTTTGAGGGGTCGACCACACGCTTGACCCGCCGGGTAAGACAAGCGACCCCCAGAAGGATCCCCATCGCTGGGGGACGGAAGTGAGTCGAGCCCTCTCCCTGGTCAGAGTGCCTTCATCACGGGTGTGGCGCTGGCTCTGGGCCCCGGGAGGAGGCGGAGTCAGGAGAGCACATGGTGGAGGCTTGTTGGGGATCTTTGCTTTGAATAGAGCGCGCTGTGTTGACCCACACTTGCACCAATAAAGACGAGCGAAACTGGATTATATCACACGTGAAAAAAGGGATTGATGACGCGTCGCGTTACGAAGCGTAATCCAATAAAACAGATGTTTTTTGACCTCTTGATCCTGCAAAAGGTTTGATGTTGTGCGTCTTCCATCATCTCCTTTCAGAGCTACAACCCCTTCGAGGAAGAAGGACACGTCCAGGTCAACGAGGGAGAGGGATCTGGGCGTCCTGTGAGTACTTCAACCACACAGGGGCATGTCTGGTACCTTCAGCCTATCATCATTCAGCCTATCAGGGGCAGGACTGGTCTCATTCAGCCTATCAGGGGCAGGTCTGGTATCATTCAGCCTATCAGAGTCAGGTCTGGTATCATTCAGCCTATCAGAGTCAGGTCTGGTGAATCTTCCTGTCGCTGCATGCTTATTGTGGTCCTCGGCTCTCAGGGAGGAAGTAGATATGGAGGACTCCCCCCTGGCCGCGCCGGTTGCCATGACGCCTCGTTCCAAAAGGAAGTCCGCCCTGCTGGTTTCCTCGCGAATCCGGAGACAGCTGTGAGTTTGTACCGTCACCGCGGTAACCCAAAGAGCTGTTCTTTTCAAATCTTGTCACTGAGTCCTGTGTTATTCATCTGATTGTTACCAGTCCTATCTGATGGAAATGATAATCTTGTTTCAGGAATCTGCTGAGTAACGAACAGGATGTGACCTCAGACGGAGACGATGGGGACGATGACTGCTTCCTGCCCGCGAAGAAGGACCTGCAGAGCAGCAGCGAGGATGAGGAGCAGGAGGAGGGAAGCGACGAAGAGATCCTGGTGAGGAAGAGCAAGCGTGTGTCTGGATCCCGGACCCCCCGCTCCACCCAGAAGGCCCGTGCTCCAGCTAGGACCCCACGCAAGACCCCCAGGAAAAAGGTAAGGTCGTCCTGGCAGATGCCTGATGAATATGTATTCTTTCTACACACACTCACACACACACACACACTCACACACACACAGTTAGTCATGGAATGTGGTGTTCCTCTCCAGAGCATCCCTGGGACGCCAAGGACCCCAAGGACCCCACGTCACGCCACGCCCAGTATCCCCAGCCGGACTCTTCCTGCTCGGCAACCTGGGAACGTTCTAGAAGAAGCCAGAGCTAGGTGAGAAAACCACCAGGATTTTACAACTTTACAGTGAATTCAGTTCTTAACTGGCTCTTCTTAGATCGGGGATAAAAGACAAAACATGGCTTTGATCTGTGTGTGTCTCTGTGTGTCTTGTGCCTATATCTGTGTGTGTGTGTGTGTCTAGGCTCCACGTGTCCTCTGTACCTGAGTCCCTCCCCTGCAGGGAGCAGGAGTTCCAGGACATTTACAGCTTCGTAGAGAGCAAGATCCTGGATGGCACCGGAGGGTACGCTGAAGGGAGGACCAGGGGTTCAAAACAAATAACGCCCTTAAACCACTAGGAGCTGTTATTTAACCCTTGTGCTCTCCAGCGGTAGAGCGTCCCCCCAGCGTCCCCCCAGGTCTCACTGTACGTCTCCTCTCTCTCTGTCTCCTAGCTGCATGTACATCTCCGGGGTTCCCGGTACCGGCAAGACGGCCACGGTGCAGGAAGTGATGCGATGTCTGCAGGAAGCTGCGGATACGGACGACATCCCCGCCTTCCGCTACGTGGAGATCAACGGGATGAAGATGACCGACCCTCACCAAGCCTACGTCCAGATACTGCAGGTACACACACACACACACAAACACACACACACACACACACACACACACAGGCCCACAGAGACACGCATACAGAGATACACACACACACAGGCCCACAGAGACACACACAGAGACACGCATACAGAGATACACACACACACAGACACACACACACAGCTACTCACATACAGCCACACAACATGTTGGTGTACGCTCCAGCAGCCAGGTTAAGAGGGTTCGACCTCACTTCCTCCTGATGCCTGACCACTTTCTTCTTCTCTCCTCCAGGAGCTGACTGGCCAGAAGGCCACCGCCGACCACGCTGCCTCCCTATTGGAGAAGAGGTTCAGTAACCCTGCCCCCAAGAAGGAGACCACCGTGCTATTGGTCGATGAGGTAATAGCCCTCTCGCTCATTAACTCTATCGCCCCATGGTACCATACAATAATGGACATAAAGTTTAAGAAATGATTTGATTGGATTTAATTTGTCCTTTTGAATTCCCATCTCAGCTGGATCTTCTCTGGACCAGGAAGCAGAATGTTATGTACAACCTGTTTGATTGGCCAACCAGGCGCCATGCTCGATTGGTTGTGCTGACCATTGCCAACACCATGGACCTTCCAGAGAGGATCATGATAAACAGAGTGGCCAGTAGACTGGTGAGCTCACCTCCCAGCCACACAGGGGCACCGTGATGTCAGCAGCGTGTGTGTGTGTGGATATGAAACCACAAAGGTTCACTTACAAGGACACACCACTGAAATGAATTGTTATTCTCTCTCGCCCCCCTCTCTGTCCTCCCTCTTCTTGTCTCCCCCCTCTTCTTTTGCTCTCTCTTTCTCCCCCCCACCCTCCTCTCTCCCTCTCTCCGTCTCCCCCCTCTTCTCTTGCTCTCTCCCCCCCCCCCCACCCTCCTCTCTCTCCCCCTCTCTCTGTCTTCTCCCTCTTCTCTCTCTCCACAGGGTCTGACCCGCATGTCCTTCCAGCCGTACAGCTACAAGCAGCTTCAGCAGATCATCACGTCCAGGCTGAACAAGGTGAAAGCCTTCGAGGAGGACGCCCTCCAGCTGGTCTCCAGGAAGGCAAGAGCACACGTCTTCTTCTTCTTACGTCTTCTTCCTGGTGTAGTGCCTGGTTGAACTACGCAAAAACCTGCACCCTCTTGGCCCTCGATGGCACAGGGTTTGACCGCTGTGCCCCCTCCCGTCCTGCAGGTGGCAGCGCTGTCCGGAGACGCCCGTCGCTGCCTGGACATCTGCCGCCGCGCCACCGAGATCTGCGAACACTCCGCCCCCAGCGAGGGTGCTGCGGGATTGGTGGCCATGAGTCATGTGATGGAGACTCTAGACGAGATGTTTTCGTCTGCGTATGTCACAGCCATCAGGTGCGAAATCTCCCATTGGTCCGGAGAGCTGCCACTCAGTGTGAGCCGGCGAATCCTAATCTGTGGTTATGGGGATTTAAGAAACCCTGGTTCTGGAATACTGTTTGCCGTTGTCTGTCCTGCTCAGGTGCCACTCACTGCTGTTGTGCCCTTTGGGAAAAGCCCTTTAGTCCCAGGAAACTCAGTCCAATGTTGGCAGGGTTTCTGCTGAGGTTTCTAGAAGGTTGTGTGACCTGGCTTTGTTGCAGGTGTGCGTCGGTTCAGGAGCAGCTGTTCCTGAGGGCGATCATTGCTGAGTTCCGCAGGCTGGGTTTGGAGGAGGCAACCTTCCGGCAGGTGAACACTTTCACCTGGCTTGTTTAGTTGAGATATTTCTCTCTGTTTACTGGACTAGTGTTCGCTGCTGTCTGGTCTAGTTCAGATGAACTAGACCCTGAACTCCTTCCACCTCCTCACTCCTCTTTTCCTTCCCTCCCCTTCTCCCTCCAACCTCTCCCCCCCTCCCCTCCCTCTCCCCCCAGGTGTTCGTGCAGCACCAGGCTCTGTGTCGGGTGGAGGGCCTGCAGCCGGTCAGCGTGTCTGAGGGCCTGGCTGTGTGTCGGCGTCTGGGAGGCTGTCGTCTGCTCCTGCTGGAGTCCAGCCGCCTGGACGTCCAGCAGAGAGTCCGGCTCAACGTCAGCCAGGACGACGTGCTCTACGCTCTGAAAGCTGACTGAACGAACGAACGAACGAGGGAGGGGGTGTGTGTGTGTGTGTGTGTGTGTGTGTGTGTGTGTGTGTGTGTGTGTGTGTGTGTGTGTGTGTGTGTGTGTGTGTGTGTGTGTGTGTGTGTGTGTGTGTGTGTGTGTGTGTGTGTGTGTGTGTGTGTGTGTGTGTGTGTGTGTGTGTGTGTGTGTGTGTGAGAAAGAGTATGTGTTTGGTGCAGCACGTGGAGAACTATTTTAAGGACGCTCTTTATTATGGCTTCAAAGAATCTACTGATTAAGTCATTTTAATTTGTACAATTTGAACAGGAGATTTGAGCACTCATAACTTTTAAAAGCTTCCATCAATGTAGTAATTCAACAGATCATGTTTAGGTCAAATTAAGTCAGATTTGTTTAATCTTTGCAGGTTGTTGTAGTTTGTTGGTTGGTTGAAAGTCATTAAAAGGATATTTAAAACTTGTAATTCCTTACATTGAGGAATGTAAGGAAACATTGTTGGGAGAGTTTGAAAGAATCCCCATTTAGTTTTTTTTGTTGTTGTGAGTTTTATTAATTGTTGACATGCATTATTTTTTTGTATTTGAATATGAGTAATAAAGATATTTAAACATTACAACACAATATGTTACGTTTGTCGAAACCTCAGTGGTTCTCAACCAGGACCGTGAGAACCAAGGTTTAAAGTCCTAAATGACAATACACAACTTAAAGGTTAAATATTTATTATATTTGTACATAAGATATAATCAATACATTGATACAGTCTATGAAAAATCAGCTGTACTTGTGTAGAATGATTATTGGTCACAACAAAATCATATTTACATTGAGATATAAGGAGATTGATCCTTGACCAGGGGTGTGAAATCCTGGTCCTTCAGGGCCCACTGTCCTGAAAGATTGAGATGTTTCCCTGCTCTAGCACAACTGATTCTAATGAATGGATCGCTATCAAGCTCTGTAGAAGACTGATAATGACCTATTCATTTGAATCAGGTGAGGCGGGAAACTTCTAGAACTGTCTGGACAGTGGGCCCTCGAGGACCACGACTGGCCCTAAAAACGGGAGTCACACAAACCATAAAAAAAATCTAAATAGTGTTAATGTCTGTATTTTTGTCAGCTACAGTGTGTTCTATAATGCTGGGGTTTGACATTGTGTTCAGTGACAGTGTGTTTATCATTTGCACCATCCTGCCACACTTAATTCAGTTTGTGCAAATGTACATGGTGAATAAAACCGATTCTGATTATTCTGAAGGAGTTAGTTTCCAGGTTCCTTTTCCAGGTTGGCATAGATGTTTCCGGAAGCCCTGCTGCCCTGGTGGGCCAGTGTCCACTGAAACTCTGCCACGTGCAGGTAAGAGCGGTTTAGAAGCTCAGTGGTGGTGGAGGAGGAGGGAGAGGAGGAGGTAGAGGAGGAGGGAGAGGAGGAGGGAGAGGAGGAGGGAGAAGAGGGGAGGCTTGTGAACCGGGTGGGGCAGGTGCAGTGGTACCTACACTGGTGGTCCTCCTCCCCCATCCCCACCCTCACACACCCCACCCCCTCATGCATGTACTCGTTGCCCGGGCAACAGTCAACGACATCTTCTGTGTTCAGGACCACGTAGTCCAGACTGAGCTGCCGGGTCATGCCCAGGGTCGGTTCTGTCTGCTCCCCGTTGCCGAAGTCCCTTACTGGGGGCAGGAGAGAGACGGACTCACCTGGTGGCTTCACCTCTGGAGCTTCTCTCTCTGACAGGATCTCCACCAGGGACGCAGGGGTGTCCTCAAAGAACTGCTTCACGTTATAAGACGGATCCTGTAGGAAAGAAACGCACAAACATGCTTAAAACTGAGAACTAATTTGACATGTGTAATTACATTAAACATCATTCTAGTGCTGAACGTTATAACGTTAATGCGTCTCTTGACACTGGAGTAAATCGTTTACCCAAGTCTGTCCGTTGATCTCAGTCAGGAAGCTCTGAAGGACTTTATCAAGGTTTGGGACTGGAGGCCACAGGTACTGTCTCAGTTTACTGATGGAATACGATTCAGTGAGTACTCAGTGAATATAATATAAAGTAATAAATCAACAGTTGAAAGGGGGGGGGGGGCAACAAAAGATAAGGAAAGTTAGCAAACAAAACTAACCTGAGATACCGCGAGAATACCGAGATGAACACGAGTGAGAGGACAATCATCGCGAGAGAGATGCTCGGGAGAAGCAACGCCGCTGGAAAAGATGAGGCTCATGTTTCACTTCTTGTTTTGTTTTGGTTTAAAGTGTTTGTGTGTTTAAATGTTTTAAAAATACAAAATAAAAACCACATCCACTCTTCCGTACTGAGACGAGAGGCCACGACCACGGAGAGGCACGGAGACCAGTCACTCCAGTATCCGGAGTAGAGGGATCCGTTAGGCCTGGCTCGCACCTGGACACGGTACTGACTGCCGGGTAGGACATCCAGACTGGTGTCGGTGTCACAATCCGGTAGAGAGATTAGCTGGACGTGGGAAGACGAAATAAAAAAAAATAGATTTTTTATTTACTTTTTACAAAATAAATCCAATAGACTTATATAACATGGTATTGAGAAAATATGACTTTCTCTCCCTCGACCTATTTGTGGTCTTGTGTGTCTAACTAGGCTGATAACCTCCACACCTTCCAGGAAGCCTCCCCTCTGGTTTGATAGCGGACCTGATACATCAGGTGAGCAGACAGGACAGATTGGGGTGTGTCCCATGTCAGGTGCAGCCTGTCCCCCTCTGCCTCCCCCCTCACGTTCCCTGGAGGGGCCGTCTTCACTTCACACCATACATGGAAGGGGGGTGGAAGTTAAAGGTTAAAAGGTGCGTCTCTGTATCTGTGTGTGTATGTGTGTCTATGTGTGTGTGTGTGTGTCTCTGTCTCTGTGTGTCCACAAAGATGCTTACCACTGCTGCTCAGTGTGAAGGTCTCGGTGTAGAAGGTCCGGTTTAGAGGACCTGTTCCAGCGGAGAGTTTCACCAGCATGGCCGCCGACTCTTCGCCGTGAAAACGACAACAGGAAGCAGTAGAGTTCTGCTCCCGAGGACACTCAGTCCAGCTCTTGTTCCGGTTGCCCCTGGAAACCAGAAGATGGTTCAGACCAAGAGCCTTTTGAAGGGCGCAGTTTTCAGGTGTGCTGTCGTCTGCTACCTGGAGAGCGTCTTATGGAAGAGTGTGTAGGTGGAGTCTCTGCCTGACTTCCAATGACAGGTGACATTCTGAAGATCAGGAGTGTGACACAATAAATGAATCTCCTCTGAAAGACAAACCAAAAGGGACTCCATCACTCTAGTGCTGTGGTTCCCAAACCCCGGTCCTCAGGGAACACCTGTCCAGCATGTTCTAGAATGTTTCCCTGCTCCAGCACACCTGATTCAAATGAATCGTCATAAACCAGACATCTGCTGAGCTAGACGACCCATGCATTTGAATCAGGTGCATTGGCGCAGGGAAACATCTAGAACATGTAGGACAAGTGTTTCCTGAGGACCAAGGTTGGGAACCACTGCTCTAGTATACTGACGACAAGACTGTACACACACACACACACACACACACACACACACACACACACACACACACACACACACACACACACACACACACACACACACACACATGCACAAACACACACCCATACACACCTGCTGCCTGAGGCACCATAGCAGATACAGTCTGTGTCCAGTCGCTCCAGTGTCCGATGGGGGTGCTGGTGTAGTCCAGAATCCTGACCCTCATCTGGACCCGGATCACCTCCCCAGGGGGCAGGGAGGACAGCTTGTGCTGGCTGAATGATCCTGGCTGGACCTGGGGAGGTGGAGCCACACACACACACACACACACGTTTGCATTTTGTTTCAAAGCTTAATATATTTCTATAGCCCTTTGTACAAGCAATGTCACAGATGGCTTCACATTTGCCCATATTCTTTTTCCAGATTTCTTGTGTGTTTATTTGACCAAACATTTTCCCAAGACCCAAATGTCTTCTGTTTGTAGAATAATGATGTATATTGGTGTATGATGGGTTCTGTACCTGTTCTGTTCTCTCACTGCCACTGGAGGAGAAGACGTGGATCTCATACTGCACTCTGTCTTTGGGTTGAAGCCAGATCAGCTGCAGCTGCCCTGCCTGGTCAGTGTGGTGGAGGAAGACCTCCCTTGGAGGGGCTGGTAGAACTGGGAGGAGGAAGAGGAGGAGGAGGAAGAAGAGGTAAAGGAGGGGGGGGGTCTAAGAAAGCTTTACTGATAAGCAATGCAGCACAAAAACACACAGAAACACAGAGAAACACATACAGAGACATACACACACAGACACACAAAGAGACACATAAACCCAGGCCTCTTGTCTGTACCCTGGTCTTCTATGGTGACCCTGCGTGTGTAGAGCGTGCTGTTACTGCTAGTCTCTGTCACCCTGATGTCCATGTAGACGTAGAGCAGGACGTCTGAGGGAGGGAAGTCACAGATGTGGAGGATTCTGCCCGCCTCTGTCCTCCACATCACCACCGCACACCTCTTCTCTCTCCTGCACAGACCAAACCCATCGTCAGCCTGGGTGCCGACTCTGGAGTGTGTGTGTCCGTGCGTGTGTGTGTGAGTATTCTTTATCTGTGGGTGTGCGTGTGTGAGTGTGTCCCCAAAGTTCTCTTTGTATGTGTGTGTGTTTACATCTTGTAGGCTTTCGTGTGCACTTGTAAACCACAAGTCATGTGTTTTGTAGAACTGAGTTTCACGCCCATGAACCTTTGATGGGATGGAAAGATGCAGTAGTATTCCTGTTAACACTGAACATTAGTCATATGTACAAGGTAGAAAAGTGAAATGTGATATAAATTGATTATTGTAAATGTTTTTTTACTGAAACCGTATATGTGCACAAATGTATGTATATCTCTACACATTTTACACGCACTGTCTGTGTATGTAGACATGTCTATACACATCAAATCAGAATGTTTTGGTTTAGCTGGATTGGAACACAGACCCATTGTTCTTGTAGTAAAACTCGTAGGACTTGTTACTTGTCTCCTCCCAGAAGCAGGTGAAGTCAGTCTCGGTTCTGGTGAAACACTTTGGGTTTTCGTCCTCTTCCAGAAGCTGCACATCTGTGGGTTTAGGATGGGTAAGGAGATTCAGTTAACTCTTGTGCTCTCTCTTAAAATTCTGCAACTCCCCCTGTCCATGCTGCACATTAATCTGAACAATTTAGTTTAATCTGAGTTCCATCAAGCACATGTAATCTAAATGTCTCATTGTGTGTGTGTGTGTGAGATAACATAGTTTGGGGTCATTCTGCCCCCGAAGAGAGCACGAGGCTTGAACGGCCTCAACAACATCGTAAAAAGACAAATACTGGATCCTTGACAGCCTTCTCCAAAAGGTTTCAGAGGTAGTCATCTAGACACTGAGAATGACTTTTGGATGGTAGTCGACAAGGTCTTGATTTGGAAAACGGTCTCCAGATGACTACTTCAGACACCTTTTCTACTGTCTTATCTTACACACGCTGGAAATACCATGTTCACCTCAGCAGTCGACCTCCACACACAGGTGCAGAATCTTACCTTTCTCTGACAGCTGGCTTTCAGGTCCTACTTGGCACCAAACTGACACCCAACACAGGAGCGCCCAGGCTGGGAGGATCAGCGACCTGGAGGTGAAGCAAGCAGCCATGACGCGTGTCGTGACCCTACAACCACCTGGTCCAGGTGGAGACACCGAGGATGTTTGGAGAGTGTGAGGGTGTGTGTGAGGGTGTGTGTGAGGGTGTGTGTGAGGGTGTGTGTTCCAGTGAGGCTGGGCTGTATGTATGAGCAGGGAGGGCTAGCGGGAGATGGGCAGAGAGCTTATCTGATTGGCTTGGAGAAGCAGGATGTGTGTGTTGTGTGGATTGAGGCAAGCGCTGAGTGGGGGGGGGGCACAACATTATGCGTGTGTATGGGTGTGTGTAGGCTGTGTGTGTATGTGTGTGCGTGTGTCTGTGTGCGTGCGTGCGTGTATGTGTCGGTGTGTAGGATGTGTATGGGTGTGTGCGTGGGGTAGTGTGTGTGGGTGTGTTTCTGTGTGTGTGTGTGTATGTTTGTGTGTGTGTGTGTATGTTTGTGTGTGTGCGTGTGTGTATGTGTCTGTGTGTAGGATGTGTATGGGTGTGTGCGTGGGGTAGTGTGTGTGGGTGTGTTTCTGTGTGTGTGTGTGTGTATGTTTGTGTGTGTGCTGGAGGTGTGGAGACCCCAGTCAGGAAGCTAGCGTCAGCCCTGCCAGCCTCTGGCTCCTGTTCAACAGGAAACACTGAGACAGATCAAGGCTGTGCAGCAGGGAAGAGGCCCGGGGGGCCTGTAGAAGCCTGGGCTGCGGTTAGACCCTGTCACTCCAACATGATGACTGTCAGGCAGCCCTGATACGGCCACACCGCCTCCCCCCCTAGCAACCTCCCCCCATCACCAGAACTGCTAACGTCAACGCCTTTCTCAGTGAGTTTGTTTTCTCGCTTCAAAACATTACAAGATGTTGTTTGTGTGTTTCGTAACGACAAGTAAAGTCACCACAGAAAGTTTTATTTAAGAAAACAAATCCATAAAATGTACATGGTACAGTTAAAGGTAGCATATGTTACAAATGTAGGCAAATGTATAAAGGTGTGAACTATTATGTGAGTCAAAGTCAAAAGTAAAAGTGGTTCGTTATATACAAGAACATCCGGATGACAGCAAAAGATGTACTTAGTAATTATGATCCAGAGACTATGCTGATGCACGTCTCACGTTCCCGGTTCAAGTGCTGCGTCTCCATCCTCCAGCCTGTCTCTTTTCGAAACGCACGCGTCCGTTTCCACGGCGACGTCCTCTTTGTGAGGTGACAGTTCAGAGCCCCACAGGTCGTAGTTCGTAGCGTGCCCACCCACCGCGGACCCTGCCATATAGGAGCAGGTCATCCCAGAAGCCCTCAAACACCTGGAGGAATCGGTGTTGGTCTGGGACCCGTGTTGCTCAAGGCGACCTCCCCCCCCCCCCCCCCCCCATCCCCCCCTCCTCATCCCCCCCAGCGTCCTGCCACAGTCCTCCCTCTACAGCCACGAGGCCCTGGTAAAGTGCCTGTTTGCCCGGTAGGCCTGAGAACCAGCAGGGGGCCGGCAGTATCGGGGTGGCCCAGCTCGGGGCCTCTCCTGTGGGCTACGTGTGCTGCCAGGGTCTGGGGGGGATGGCAGTCAGGCCTCCTCGGCCGTGGCGTCTATTCCGGCGTAGGTGAAGTTCTCGAACAGGGCCATGTTTACGTACGCCTGGAGAAAGAGGAGGATGTTTTCACTGTCAATCACAAAAGTACGTTTAAAAAAACACAAACCACTGATGACCGTGAACGATTTTCCTTTTCTCGTAGCGCTGATTAAGAAAGCAGAGAGGGAGCAGTCGTTCTCCGCCAGTCAGACCGACCACAGACTGAGTTTCTAAGATGGCCGCTCACCTTCCGAGCCTCCTGCATCCTGTTAAGCTGAACTGAGATCTGGGAGAAAGGAGGTCTCTCATACGGACGGTCTCTCCAACACTGCCTCATCATCTCATACCTGGACATGTTAAATAGGTACGTGTTGTTAAAACACAGAGAAATACTTCAAGGAAAGTTTTTTTTGTGTGTGTGGAAAAAATAGGTGTAAAACTTCATGTCTGGTTGTATGTGCATCATATGATTACTTTACAGTAATTCATAAATACATCCGAAAAATGAACGTTTCTTTTTTCATCTTTCAGTACTTACACCTCATCATCACAGTTTCTGGGCTGTTCCATCCTGTAGCCCTGAGGAAGCTTCTCATACAAGTCTGCACACGTCATCCCACAGTAAGGAGTTCCACCTGAGGGGAGAGGGAGAGGAGGGGGGGAGGGAGGGAGGGACGGAGAGAGAGGAGGGAGGGATGGACGGATGGAGGGAGGGAGGGAGGGAGATGGACAGAGGGAGGGAGGGAGGGACGGAGAGAGAGGAGGGAGGGAGGGAGGGAGGGAGGGAGGGAGGGAGATGGACAGAGGGAGGGAGGGAGGCAGATGGACAGAGGGAGGGAGGGATATATAGAGAGAAGAGGATTTAGGGGAATTGACTCCTAATAGATGCTCGCTTTGATCACTGGAGCTGCAAGAAATTCCCACCGTTTCATTCAAGCGCATAAACATGAAACATACCTAAACTGACGATCTCCCAAAGAAGAACACCAAAAGACCATCTGAACCAGGACAACAAGATGTAGAGATTAACACACATGATAGGAAAGAATGATCAAAGACTTCATAGCAGTACTTTGTAATATTAATATGAAACAACATCCAACAGGACAGACAACACACACATCTCTTTCTCCACATTCTATAGGTAACAATGGCTCTATGGAGAACTACACACAGCTTAGTTCCACCAAGAGAAACTGTTTAATGACCCAAGTTGTTCTCGCTTAACTAAGGAAACCTAATGTGCGGTTGAGAGATTCAGAAAGAAGCTCAAGTCCTTCAATTGTGGTACACACAAACATCACACACACACAAACATTACGCGCGCACACACACACGCTCATACCCAGCCCCAACTTCCTTTTACTGCCTTGCAAGTCTTCCAGAATGTTCTACAGTGAGTATAAATAGGATCTGTTTGACAGCTTGGTTGTACTGTGCGTTTCCGTCGGTTTCTTATCAGTTCCTCTGCATTTTTATACCAGTTGTAATTTCACGGGAGTCCTTCAGTCATTTAGTTGTGGACATCGTGAACCGTGTGGTCAAATGTTCGACGGGGAGCTACGAGAGGGCATTACCAAGCGTGATGCGTGTGTTCTGGTTAGGTTAAGCATGTTTAAAAAAAAAAAAAATAATAATAATAATACAGAATGTAAGTAACTATTCAGACAGACTCACACATCACTCTTGGTGGTGTACACGCTGTAGTTTAGAGACTCGATGGCCATCCATCGCACCGGCAACCGGCCCTGCGGGGGAGCGAGGAGAGAGGGGTCATGTCACAGTTTTTCTCTGGAGTCCCCAACATGCTCTTTTTTTTTTAGGAACGAGGAGCACGTTGGCGCCCCCTGCAGGCTGTGAAACAAACCGCCCCTAAGATGAGAAGAGGAACCCACCATGGTCTTTTTCACGTAGACCTCTTCCCCTCTGGACAGACCGAAGTCGGCTATCTTGGCCACCAGGTTGTCTCCCACCAGAACATTCCTAGCCGCCAGATCTCTGTGGATGAACTGAGAAATGGAAGAAGGGGTGATGAGGGGTGAGAAAAAGAGGGATGAAAAGGAGGGAGAGAGGGAGAGACGGAGAGAGGGAGGGAGGGAGAAGAGAGAGGGAGAGTGAGAGAAAGAGGGAGAAGAAACAGAGAGAGTGGCGGGAGTGAAGGAGAGAGAGACGGACAGAGAGAGGGAGGGAGGGAGGGAGGGAGGGAGGGAGGGAGGGAGGGAGGGAGGGAGGGAGGGAGGGAGGGAGGGAGGGAGAAGAGAGAGGGAGAGTGAGAGAAAGAGGGAGAAGAAACAGAGAGAGTGGCGGGAGTGAAGGAGAGAGAGACGGACAGAGAGAGGGAGGGAGGGAGGGAGAAGAGAAAGGTTGAGAGAGGGAGGGAGAGAAAGAAGGAGAAGAGAAGGGGAGCGAGACAGGGAGGGAGGGAGGGAGGGAGAAAAAGAGAGAGAGAGAGAGAGAGAAAAAGACAGTAAGACCCTTTTTGCAGCAGGGAAACAATGCTCACCTGCTTGTCGCTAAGGTAGTGCATGCCCGTTGCCACGTCCACGGCGAACTGCAGCAGCTGCTGAGAAGTGAGCGTGGAGGCCGTGCCGTGCTCCTTGGCGAAGGCGGGGTCGGTCTCCAGGACGCGGCTCTTCCTCAGGAAGTCCAACAGGTTGCCGTAGGGTGCGTACTCTATCGCTATGTACAGGTATCCTGCACCAGGGAGGGAGGGAGGGGGGGGAGGGAGGGGAGGGGGGGAGGAGAGGAAGGGGGGGAAGGAGGGAGGGGGGAAGGGAGGGGGGGAGGTGGGGAGGGAGAGAGAGAGAATGTGAAAGATGAGATGTTAAGGTTGACACTGGAAGGGAAATGGAAGGAAGTGACTTGCTTCTATCAACGTCGTAGGTGTAATTATATGATGAGGAAATCTCTAATCACGACAGAGAGATCTGAACGTTAGACCAGCTTGAAGACCTGTAGGAAACATGACGAATTACAGAATAGGTATTCCCTCAACACTCTATCTACTCTAAACGCCATCGCTCTTTCTACCTCTTTATATTTATCAACCTACGATCTAAGAACCTAAAACCAGAGATTCGGTTCTTTAAACGGAACCCGGTCGGATCCGCCTCGGAAATGAGAGTTTCATGCTTTGGGATCCCGTCCAGCGGATCTGGAGCCAGATTGAGACGAGCAGCGGTTTGCTTCTATGGCAGAGAGTCAAATCAAATAAACACGATCAGGGAAATGCTTCCAACAGGCCAAGGATGTTTAACTTGGATGTTCTGCTGTCCAGGTGCAGATGAAGAGGCCTGCTGGATCTGGAAAAAACTCTCCTTTTTTAACGTTGAACTTATTCATAGTTTGCACACCAATGTTGTGGCATTAGGAGTAATCCAAAATAAATACTAAAACCCTGATACCTTTCCAAGACAATCTTCTTGGCTTGGTGTGCTTGGGTATTTATCTCATCATCTGCTCAAAGTCAAAATTATAAGAAAATGATACAAAAGAATGGTTTGTTGTTCCCTGTAGTGTCCAGCAGAGGGCGCCTCACTCACCTCTGTTTTCACAGGCTCCTATGAGGTTGATGATGTTGGGATGCTGTCCCAGTTTACACAGGACCTCCAGCTCCCCTGCAAAGTCTCGGTGGTCGTTTTCTGAGGCAAACTCTATGTAGAGCAGCACACAGTGAGGTTAGAAACCAGCACAGATACTTGTGAATGTGTGGTGCCTGTAGTATTTTGACTTTAATGCCATTTGTGTGTGCCTGTGTGTGTGCGTCTCTCTCTGTGTGTGTGCGTCTCTGTGTGTCTGTGTGTGTACGTGCTCATTACCCTTCAGCATCTTGATAGCAGCACTCATCTTAGTTCCGTCCTTCTTGATCATGGCCTTGATGACCTGTCCGAAGTTCCCCTCCCCGATCACGTCCTCAAACTTGATGTCTTCCCACTCCAGGATGGGGTAGGTGAGAGGGTCCGGGGTGGGCTTGGGCCTGCGGGTCAGGGTCAGGGTCCCAGAGTTGAACTGCAGGATGGTCTCCTCTCCCTGGGAAAAGCAGAGATCGGCAGGCGGGTGTTGAGTTGTGTAGGAGTGTGGTGAAGAGGTGCCATGTTTGATCGTAGCTGTCTGTGTGTAACGTTATCTTACGGCAGAAAGACAAGGTATGTGTGTGTGTGTGTGTATCATTGTGTGAGTATGTATATGTGTGAATATGCGTATGTGTGTGAGTGTGTGTGCCAGTGAGTGTGTGTTAACGTGTGTGTGCTTGTGTGTCAGTGTGCATGTGTGTGTGTGTGCATGTGTGTGAGTGTGTGTGTGCATGTGTGTGTGTGTTAACGTGTGTGTGCTTGTGTGTCAGTTGGCATGTGTGTGTGTGTGAGTGTGTGCGTGTGCACGTGTGTGTGCGTGTGTGTGTACTCCTCACAGATCCAGACTGGTAGGTGAAGGTGCGTCGGCGGTTCAGCAGGCTCTTGCGGATGCAGAAGAGTGCCATCAGAGCCAGCAGGATGGTGACACATGTGACCGTCACAGAGCCCACCACGGCCACCAGGAGCTGGTAACCCTCCTTCCCCGTCCTAACCCCCACCTCCTGGGTCGTGGGGGTGAAGCTCTGTGGGGCTGGAGGGAGGAGGAGCGGAGAGGGAGGGGGGTGAAGGAGATGAGATGGAAAGGGTGGGCAGCAAGAGGAAGGGAGAGAGAGAGATGGTAGAGACATCACTTTAACATCAGACATCACTTAAGACATCACTATCCTACACCAGGACAACCGCCACGACAGCCCAGCACCCCAGCCCCCCTCCCTCACCCCAGCCCCCCTTCCTCACCCCAGCCCCCCTTCCTCACCCCAGCACCCCTTCCTTACCATCTCCCGGAGTCCTTGCCTGGACGAACTTGCTCCACTCCCCGGGTACCTTGGAGAAGGCCCGCACTCTGAACTGGTACAGCGTGCTGCCGTTCAACGCCATCACATCCTTGGCCGTTCTGTTGCCGTCGTCCGTGTCGACCCAGGGATGAGGGCTTCCCTGGCCCACAGGCTGGTACTCGATGATGTACTTGACGATGCCTCCGTTGGGGTCCTCCGGAGGGTGCCATCGAACCTGCACGGCCGACACGGAGAGGGGCAGGGCCTGGACGTTGAGAGGGGAGGACGGCCCTGGGGAGGAACGGGGGGGGGAGATCCAAGCAGGTTTAGGTCAGACTAGACCGCCGTTAGCGTAGACGCTAAGTAACGATGATGCTAATACCAGACCCAGGATTAGGAGGGTGTGGGGGGAGGGGGGGTGTAGAAGGGGGGAGGGGGGTCACCACACCAGCCATTACCAATCCCCACCTATCACGCTCATCTCCCCTGCCTGTTCTGACCAATGAGAGGAGCTCTAGTTACCCTGGCTGTTGATGTGGAAGTGGTAGGGCTTTGAAGGCGGGCCCTGGCTGCCACAGTTCAGCAGGCTGACCAGGACCGTGTAGTCGCGGTTGTACTCCAGGTTGTGGAACTTGGTGGAGAGCACGTTTAGGAGGGTGGTCACCTCTCTCAGCTTGTCCCCCGGGGGGGAGGGGCCAAACAGCTGCACTAAAAAGCCGCTGGCCGAACCGGCGTCGCCGGCGTTGCCCGGCAACAGCCAGCGCACGGTGGCGTTGCGGCCTTCCAGCGAGCTGAAGTCAATCTCCGGTGGGACCATGGGCTCTACGGCGACACAGAACACTCAGTCAGGGAGACAGCAGGGGCTGTTCTAGGAAAGGGGGCCCGGAGGGGGCAGCAGTGTGCCCCCCGTGACACTAAGCTCCGACCCCCCCACCCCCCACCACCAAACGTAGAATGTGAATAATTATAAACTTTTTCTTTTTCTTCATCTTATTATAAAGTATTTTGCCTGCCTATATCTGCAGGGAGGAACTCACTGGGCACCCCCTTACTGAGAGACCTGCACTGGGCTCTGGAGGTAAGATGAGTCTGGAATGTCGCTTCCTTAAAGAGACTGTGGCTGCTTTACCTCCACTTCGCTCCTCACACTCACAAGCACGCCCACCTGCTACACCCCTCCACACTGACAGGGTTCAGGAAAACACCTACAGGCAACCCCCCGCCCCCCTCCTTAGGAAGCTCAAATGGATAGCTGCCCCCCCCCTCCCCTCCTCCAAATAATCCTACCTGCCTGTAAACAGATAGATCTCATCACCACCAACCCCCCTCTACCCTGTAGGAAGCTACAAAAACAGACAGGTGTGTTCCCTCCCCTTCTCTCCCCCCCCCCCCCTCCCCCCCCCTCCCTCCCCAGCTGGAGGTGTCGCTTACCTGGACACTCCGTCTCCATGATGGCCTCGGGACCCGGGGGCCCCTCTCCCCCCTCGCCTGGCCGGCTGAGCTGCACTCGTACCAGGTATCTGGTGGAGGGTTT